>JAHRHZ010000218.1:98293-138897 GCA_024137785.1 Ginglymostoma cirratum
GAGCAGATTTTAAACAGATGACTAGAAATTGAACTTTTGATGGGCCATGTAGCTTGTCTCAATGAGTTGTGCATCTTAGAAGCATTCAGAACAGATATTAACAGCATTGCTGGAAAAGGAAATGTGCATAGTTGCTTTTTGGACTGAGATAAAGACTTTTTGGCATCTAGAACAGATTTCAAGAGCAATGCTAGAGATGTAGATTTTCCCATAATCATCATATCCCAACAGTGTGGAAATAGGCCATTCGGCCCAACAAGTCCACACTGCCCCACTGAAAAACATCCCACCCAGATCCATTCCCCGATCCCTGCATTTCCCATGTCAAACCCACCTAAACTAAACATCCCTGGCCACTATGGGCAATTTAGCAAGGCCAATCCATCTCCCCTGCACATTTTTGGACTGTGGGAGGAAACCGGAGTATCCAGAGGAAACCCACGCAGACATGGAGAGAATGTGCAAACTCCACACAGACAGTCCCCTGAGGCTGGAATTGAACCCGGGTCCCTGGTCCAGTGAGGCAGCAGTGCTAACCACTGAGCCGTTGTGCTGCCCATTTTGATGAGCCAAAGTACTTACCTCACTGAGATATGGACTTCTGTAGCTTGGGCAACTGTTGGAACGAATCTTTATGGAGATAATATAAAGGAGACAGTAGAGCTCGAGGCCCATGGTAATTTTTATTCTTGCGTCGACTGTACAAGGAGAGGCCAAAGACCTCCCTTGAATCTGGCCTCGATGCGAAGATTCGATTACCCTCTTAATCTGCACTTTAATTTCAACTTCAAGTAAAAGGTCTTTTGTACATTTTTCTTGTAACAATAACATAGCAGCACATACTCCCTCCTCATGCATACTATTGGTTAATGAGTGCTGGTTTGTTCAACTATGATTGGATTCCCAGTACATCATTCAATTAGTAAACTTGTTACTTTGAGCCGAAGGGGCCCTTTTTGGTATTTGGGAAACTTACTTTCCGTAGTTCCTTGTGGACTCTTATCTCTTAACTACGATGTCTGCATTTGCTATTTTGTACTGTAACAGAGTCTTCTTTGAGATTTCTCACCATTTCAACTCTCGTAGCTGCTGTCATTAAGAGACAGGGAGCTCTCTGTTTTATTAGTTTTAAACATTTCTTTCTACAGGCTTAGTGATTAATCTGTATCTTTCTGTAACACCGGAGAATCTATATCAATGATTATCTTGAAGAATCTTAATTAAAACCCAATTGATTGATTAGAAAAAGACATAAAAGAAATTAGTATTTGGTACGAAATGTTCTTATCATTATGATAGCAAACAATTTTGCACATTCAGTCTCACTGTCATAAACAGAATGCCTTTATCCTCTCATGCTGAGAAGACGTAAAACAAGCATATCTCACACTTTATAATTTCTGTTAAATGTACTGCAAAGCTTGTTTGGGGCTGTTGTCAGCCATTTTTTCACTGTATTGTCTTGGGATAATGCTAACAACAACAGATTTTTTAAAAGTTTGCTAGAAATGCAGATTTTGATAAGCCAAAGTGCTTTCCTCAGTGAGATGTGCACTTTAGCACTATGTGCAACACACTTAAAGAACATTTTGCTAAAGTCTGCTGGAAAAGGTGTTTTGGTGTTTAAACCTGCTGATCTCATCGAGATATGCACTTCAGTAGTATCTACAATAGATTGATGTGCAAAGGTGCTTCTCTCACTGAGATTCACATTTGGCAGCGTCTGCGACAGATTTTAAAATCTTTGCCGGAAGTGGATCTTTTGATGTGCCGAGTAGGTTGTCTCAATGAGTTCTGCATTTTAGTAGCATGAAAAAGCATGCCTTTAAGAACATTACTAGAAATGTAGATTTTAGTGAGCCAATGTATTTAACTCACTGAGACGTACCCTTGTCAGAATCTGCATCAGCTTTTAAGAAGCTTGCTGGAAATGGAGATTTTGACGGGCCAAGTTGCTTAGCTCACTGAAATATGCACTTTGTTACAAAGGGGAAGGTTGAACCCCTCTGATAATTGTACTGAAACACAAGCCTCTAATCTCTTACGGTGGGAGAAGATGTTCTGTTTAATAATTACACCCAAAACATCTGGAGAAACATCCTCACCTTTATAATCTTTTGGTGAAATAGATTAAGCTGTAATGGAGAAGGGGAGGTTAATTGAAAGAAAATCCCTGATATTCACTTTATAAATAACAAATAGCAAATTATTTGTGAATAATTTAACGGAACTACTGACAAACCAAACAATTCCCCCCACCTTCTAACTAGTTGCTAACCAAACAAAATTCTACTGGTATGCTACTCCAATAAACACAAGTCTTACTTAGATAATCCAAGTAGTAAGGAAAAAAGTTAAACTTAGTCGCTCAATATCCACAGAGTGTGTCTTCCAGAGTGCTCTGCCTTATCCATTCTCTCTCCAGTCATATATGCCTTTCTTCTGATCCTGCTGTCAGGGATGTTTTCTCTGTGAAGATTCTTTGCTAGAGTGCCATCATAGTATTTTTTAATGGATAAGATGGTGCTTTCTTAGAGACCTTAGCAATTTCTTGTGGAAGCGAAATGTTTATTTCTCAGATAGCTCTTCACTCTCTCACCAATTTTCAAAAACCCTCTCCTTATATACCTTTGATGACATTTCAATTTTCTTCCAATAACGTTGATCCAAGGTTGTTAAAACCATCTGATTTAAATTCAGTGATAAAAGGTACTGCAGATGCTGGAGAATCCGAGATAACAAGCATGGGCTGGATGAACACAGCAGGTCAAGCAGCATCATAGGAGCAGGAAAACTTGACGTTTCGGGCCTAAACCCTTCATCATCATCCTTCATTTCTGATGAAGGGTTTAGACCCGAAACGTCAAGTTTTCCTGCTCCTATGATGATTTAAATTCAATTGTCTTTCAATCACTAAGTGCTTGGTTGGAATTAATTGCATGATTCCAGCTAGTTGCCATAACTTCAAAACAAGGCTTCATAAAGCCAATTGATGCATGTTTCAATTTTGGTATTGTTTGTTCCTGTTCAGCTGCTTGAAGAGGCATCTTTTTTGTATAAATGACGAAGCATCATTTTTTAACAAACAAGTTCCAGCTTTCAGCCTTCCAATTCATGATTTCTCTGCACAAATTTGTAACACCTCATCCCCTGAAGAAAAAATGAACCATCTTGACCTAAAATTGGCTTTTGTTTTTAAACCTTAACACCACTGTCATGACATATATACGTCAGTATTCTAAAGGTACACTTTTCATACTAATTCTGCATGGATACGTAACATTGGACTGTATTGGTTCTATCTTTTCTACACATTTTCTTTTAAGTCCATGATAACACATTTGCAGGAACATTTCTACGACCCGCAGTATTTACAATCTGTAAATTAAAGCCTGTAACTTCAGACTCCAATGAAATAATCTCGTACTCGTGCCCTTAAATCTTTCCACAAAGGTGAGAGTGTTGTGGTCTGGAGACACAACAGTCTACGAAACATTGTAACATAAATATTAACATATTGTCAGGCCTGTACCAAACTCAATAACTCTTTCTCAGTGGTGGAGTATTTTCTCTGGTGGAGATTGAATTTCTTTCAAAAATAACCAAATTGGACCTTCAATTCCACCATCATCCTCCTGTGTCAACACAGCTCCAACCCCTGCATTGCTGGCATCGTTAGCGATTTTGCAGAGTTTTGAGCAATTTGGTGTACAAAGAACAAAGACAATTACAGCCCAGGAACAGGCCCTTCGGCCCTCCAAGCCTGCGCCGATCGAGATCCTCTGTCTAAAACTTTCATCTATTTTCTAAGGGTTTGTATCCCTTTGCTCCCTGTCCATCCATCTACCTGTCCAGACACATCTTAAAAGACACTAACGTGTTTGCATCTACCACCTCCGCTGGCAATGTGTTCCAGGCACCCACCACCCTCTGCGTAAAGAACTTTCCACGCATATCTCCCGTAAACTTTCCTCCTCTCACTTTGAACTCATGACCCCTAGTAATTGAGTCCCCCACTCTGGGGAAAAAGCTTCTTGCTATCCACCTTGTCTATACCCCTCATGATTTTGTAGACCTCAATCAGGTCCCCCCTCAATCTCTGTCTTTCTAATGAAAATAATCCTAGTCTACTCAACCTTTCTTCATAGCTAGCGCCCTCCATACCAGGCAACATTCTGGTGAACCTCCTCTGCACCCTCTCCAAAGCATCCACATCCTTTTGGTAATGTGGCGACCAGAACTGTACGCAGTACTCTAAATGTGGCTGAACCAAAGTCTTATACAACTGTAACATGACCTGCCAACTCTTGTACTCAATACCTCATCCGATGAAGGAAAGCATGCCGTATACCTTCTTGACCACTCTATCGACCTGCGTTGCTACCTTCAGGGAACAATGGACCTGAACACCCAGATCTCTCTGTACATCAATTTTCCCTAGGACTTTTCCATTTACTGTGTGGTTTGCTCTTGAATTAGATCTTCCAAAATGCATCACCTCGCATTTGCCCGGATTGAACTCCATCTGCCATTTATCTGCCCAACTCTCCAATCTATCTATATTCTGCTGTAATCTCTGACAGTCCCCTTCACTATCTGCTACTCCACCAATCTTCGTGTCATCTGCAAACTTGCTAATCAGGCAACCTATACCTTCCTCGAAATCATTTACGTACATCACAAACAACAGTGGCCCCAACACAGATCTCTGTGGAACACCACTGGTCACAGGTCTCCAATTTGAGAAACCCTCTTCCACTACTACTCTGTCTCCTGTTGCCTAGCCAGTTTTTTTATCCATCTAGCTAGCACACCCTGGACCCCATGCGACTTCACTTTCTCCACCAGCCTGCCATGGGGAACCTTATCAAACACCTGACTGAAGTCCATGTATATGACACCTACAGCCTTTCCCTCATCAAGCAACTTTGTCACGTCCTCAAAGAATTGTATTAAGTTGGTAAGACATGACCTTCCCTGCACAAAACCATGTTGTCTATCACTGATAAGCCCATTTTCTTCCAAATGGGAATAGATCCTATCCCTCAGTATCTTCTCCAGCAGCTTCCCCACCACTGACGTCAGGCTCACCAGTCGATAATTACCTGGATTATCCCTGCTACCCTTCTTAAACAAGGGGACAACATTAGCAATTCTCCAGTCCTCCGGGACCTCATCAGTGTTTAAGGATGCTGCAAAGATATCTGTTAAGGCCCCAGCTATTTCCTCTCTCACTTCCCTCAATAACCTGGGATAGATCCCATCCGGACCTGTGGACTTGTCCACCTTAATGCCTTTTAGGACACCCAACAACTCCTCCCTCCTTATGCCGACTTGACCTGGAGTAATCAAACATCTATCCCTAACCTCAACATCTGTCATGTCCCTCTCCTTGGTGAATACCGATGCAAAGTACTCATTAAGAATGTCACCCATTTTCTCTGACTCAACGCATAACTTTCCTTCTTTGTCCTTAAGTGGGCCAATCCTTTCTCTAGTCACCCTCTTGCTCTTTATTTATGAATAAAAGGCTTTGGGATTTTCCTTAACCATGTTTGCTAAAGATATCTCATGTCCCCTTTTAGCCCTCTTAATTCCTCGTTTCAGATTCGCCCTACATTCCTGATATTCTTCCAAAGCTTCGTCTGTCTTCAGTCGCCTCGACTTTATGTATGCAAACTGTATGTAGCTGAAACTGGTGCGGTGGTTAACATAGCTTTTAAATTCTCAAATGCCTCCTGGCATTGTTCTGTCAACCAAAATTTTGTGCTCAACTTTAGCGAAACCGTCAGCGATGCCATCATGTTACGAACATTTGGCAGAATCTCCTCTGTCCCAAAAATACAAGCACCTCTTTCTTTAAGAATGAGCTTGGTAATTCCTCAATGGCGTTCATATTCACATTCCTCAGGGTCACCGTGCCCAATGTTGTGTCCCAAGAATGTCACTTCTGCCTTTGCGAATTCAGCTTTTGCTAAATTTATAACCAGTTTTGCCTCCCATAGTCTTTCAAACAGCTCTGCCAAATGCACCATGTGATCTTTGCATGAAAGGATAGAGATCACTATGTCGTCTATATAGAAGGCACACTTCATCAATCTTGACACAACTCTGTTCATAAGTTTTTGAAATGTGGCCGGTGCACTCTTCATTCCAAGGGGCTTAACTTTAAATTGATACAGCCCATGTGGGGTTACAAATGCAGAAACCTCTTTCACTCTATCCAACAAAGAAACTTGACAGTAACCACCAAGTAAGACCAGCATTGATTGTCCAAGTTTTTCCATGCAGTCCTCCAGCCTTGGAATGGGGTATGAGTCAGTTTTAGTTAAGGCATTGACCTTCCGATAATCCACACAGAATTGTTGAGTACCATCAGGTTTGGGAACCAACATGAGCTTTGATTTGGCTCAATGATGCCTTCTTGGAACATTGCTTCCACTTCCTTCTCTACTTGTGTGGCATTGAGAGAATTAAGCCTGTAGATGTATTGTTTTATCAGAACAGCATTCCCTCCTTCAACCTCATGTACTATAACATTAGGCCTCTCCATTCCATTCCTACACATGTCCTCGCATGGCTGCCACAAGTCTTTCAACTCAGTTCTCTGCTCCTGAGATACTGAGCTCACTGTCCTGTTCTATTCTCCAAGGACTTCCTCATTATTTAACTTATTTTGAGGCACATCAAAATCCAAATCATCTGGATTTTATTCTCAACTCTGACAGGACGTAACTCATACGTCTTTCTCCACTTCCCTGTCCCTGTCACAGAAAAATATAGTTTTGTTATATCTGGCATCTTTTGCATATAATTCACTTGACTCAACTTCTTCTCAATCTGATAAGGACCAATAACCTTGTTTTGAAGGGATCTTCTACTAATGATAACAGTACCAATACTTTATCATCACAGGCAAACGTATGAATTTTAGATTTCTTATCTGCTTCTTGCTTAATTAGATGCTGTGCCACTTTCAGATGTTGTCAAGTTAATTCATCTACTTTATTTAATCTTTTTCTCACCTCAGATACTTAATCCAACTGCGAGATCTGCTGACCTATCAACTTTTCCTTAATTAATTTTAAAGGCCCTCTTACTTTGTGTCCAAATATCAACTCAAATGGAGTGAACTGAGTTGATTCATTGGGAGCATTTCAAATGGCAAACAGTATAAATGGGATACCTTCACCCAATCATTTGCGTAATCCTGGCAATAAGCCGTTAGCATGGACATCAGGGTACCATGCCACTTTTCCAGTGCTCTCAGGGATTCAAAATGGTACACTCTTGGTTTAAAGTGTTTGATGCCTAAACTATCCATGATGTCCTTAAATGGTTTGGCAGGATGATTGGACCCTTGGTCTCATTGAATTTCCCTCGGTAGTCCACAATGGGTAAAGAAAGCAGACAATTCCTCCACAACCTTTTGTGCCTTCGCATTCCATAATGGAATTTCCTCTGGAAATCTGGTAGACACATCCATTATGGCTAGCAAATACCAGCTTCCACTTTTTGATTTTAGGGAGGAGACCTACGCAATCAATCATAACCTGCGTTAATGGTTCTTCAAATACAAGAATTGGCATCAAAGGCGCTGGTTTTATTACAACCTGTAGCTTTATTACCATTTGACACGTTTGACAGGTGCAGCAAAATTCAATCCCATTCTAATGTAATCCTGCCAACAGAAATGCTCATCCTCACTCCTACATGACCTCCTCCAGGTAATCCATGTACTATCCGCAATACTTCCTGTCTGTCTCCTACCGGCAACACAGTCTAGTGCACTTCCGCCCATTTCTCCTTTGCACTCACCTGCTATGGTCTCCATTTTCAACTTGGGATTCCTATCCTTAAGATTCGGATTCCTTTTCTGAGTAGGTTTTATGATCCAAATCTGTTATTGTCTCATCTTTTTGCTCTAACTGCTTTAGTCTGTCATTAGTCATTAGAGAACTGAAGACCTCTGTCTGATACTCTACCTGTTCACACTTTTCTGCAACTGGGCCGCAACTCTTTCGACTTTCTCTTTGGTTTTCTTTTTCTTCCTTCAACTTATCTCTGTGGGATCTTGTTAGCCCACTGTCTGGGAAAATTCCTGCATACTTTTCTTTTAACACCTTAGTTCCCTGGCTTTCCTTCAGCTTCTCCACTACAATGGCCTTTGATCCTGCTTGGTTGATTTCAAGAACGAACTGTCTTCCTGGAATGGGCACTTTTTCAACCACTCCCACTGTCAGTTCCCCAGTCTTGATTGGTCATTCCAATCTGATCTTACACAGGGGAATGCTAAATCTCTCTCCATTTATTCCACAGATTGTCACTGTTTTGGGTAGCATTTCAGAAGGAGTGCAAATATTTTCATCTCTTACAATTAGACACTGAACAAAGAACAAAGAAAGAACAAAGAAAACTTACAGCCCAGGAACAGGCCCTTCGGCCCTCCAAGCCTGAGCCGATCCAAATCCACTGTCTAAACCTATCGCCCAATTCCTAAGGATCTGTATCCCTCTGCTCCCCACCTACTCATGCATCTGTCCAGACGCACCTTAAATGAATCTACCGTGCCTGGCTCTACTACCTCTGCTGGCAACGCGTTCCAGGCACCTACCACCCTCTGTGTAAAGTAATTTCCGCGTGTATCCCCCTTAAACTTTTCTCCCCTCACCTTGAACGCGTGACCCCTCATTATTGAATCCCTCACCCTGGGAAAAAGCTTATCTCTATCGAGATTAGCTGGTTAGCTACCATTTCTCTGAATCTTTTAACTTCTTTATTTTCTCTCCCATTCTTCCTGAATAAACCCTGCCAACAGAGGTGAAGTCTTTGCAGGCATCAGGCACAATCTCACTATCCTGCCTGTGACTAAGCTGCGCACTCTCCTGCAGCTCCCAACTTCTTTTAGGATTTCCTTCACTACCTCAACTAACCCTACAGGTTTAGGCTCTTTAGCCACATTTTTTTTCCCAGTGCTTTTCTTAAACCACCAGCAATATGACTTTACATGTCCCACTCCAATGCAGTGAAAACACCTTGAGGCGTTTCACCTCCTTTTCACCCTCTTGCGTTTCTTTCTTCACATGTGGTAAGCTGTTCCCAGTCTGATGTACTTTTTGGTTTCCATTGAAGGATTTCCATTTTTCCCAATGTCTGCCCCTCATAGAAAGGAATTTCTGTCAGAAACTAAATTTCACTTTATGCACTAATGCATATTCATCCACCATCTCTGTAGCTCTTGCCGCTGTTTGCACTTTCTGTTCCTCAACATCAGTCTGTATCATTGCTGGAGGTGAGTTTCTGAACTCCTCCAGCAGAATCTCTCTTCAGATCCTCATATGTCTTTTCTACCTGTAATGCTCTCGCCCATCTTTCGAAGTAGCTATGTTTAATTCTTTTCAAGTCGACTTTGATCTGACCTCGTTCCTTCCATACATTTCTGAAACATTGTTATATTCTTCTGGTGCCAATTAATAGGCATTCAAAAGAGCCTGTTTTACTTCATTGTCTCCTGACACCTTCCCTGAAAGCGCTGAAAGCCACCTCACTAGCCCTGTCTATCAACTTGGTCTGAATAAATATTCCCCAGATAGTCCCTAGCCAATTCATCTGCCTTGCCGATTTATCAAGAGAAATTTTATAAGGCTGATTTCTCTCATTCTCACTTCTATCTTATACTTTTCCTTCTGCCATTTGAAGTCTTTTTTGCTTCTAGTTCCAACTTCATCTCTGCAAAGTGAACATTCCTTCTTTTGTTTTTTTTCTCTGCTTGCAACAGTTTTTCAAACTGTCTCTATTCCCTTTCGTTCTCTTACTCCAGTTGTCTTATTTGCAATTTAATTTTTTTCTCGCTTCCTTGCACTTTCCTGTTTCTCTGATATATCTAAATGCTTGACTTAACTCCTTTACAATTTCAGATTTCCTCTTGTCCCTAGTTAGATCCAATTCTATACTGTTTGTTAACTCTAAAATAATACCCTTCCTCTGTTTTTCTGAAATTTCTTGGCGAATTTGGCAGCAACTTCAAATCCCAGAACCTCTTTCGCAATGTTAAGAGCTATTTCTCTCACTTTCTTTTACTTAAGCAGCCACAACTAACCAGAATTAAACAGATTTTTCTCACCTAAGTTTTATTTAAACATCGAAGAAACAAACTCAAAGGTCTGTTTAAATCTGTCCAAAACCCGTTCAGATCCTGTACTCGAACTGGCCAGATCCCAGATCTGAGCTTCTAAACTGTTATGAAGAGGAGGTCGAACTCCTCTGATAATTAAACTGAAAAACAAGTCCCCAGTGTCTCATGGCAGGAGTAGAGGTCCCCTTCTAATAATTTAAACCTGAAACACACAGATAAGCTCGCCTCACCTTACGATCTGTTAAAAAGCCAGGTTAAACTGTTCGAGAGAATGGGGGGGTTAAATGAAAGAAAATCCCTCATATTCACTTTATAGGTAACATGTACCAATTTATTTATTTAATCCCAACAGTGAACAAATTAACATAATTACTTGCAAACTGAAAATTACCCCTTAACTCCGAACTATTCCCTGACTGAATTAAATTCTCCTGCTATGCTGTTCCAACAAACACAAGTCCCATTTATATAATCCCAGGTGATAAGAAAATAAATTAAAGCTTAGTGTCTGAACATCTACACACCTTCCTTCTGTTGTTTTCAAGTCATAAATGCTTTTCTTCCATTGATCTG
The DNA here is from genome assembly GCA_024137785.1 of Ginglymostoma cirratum. Classification (NCBI taxonomy): domain Eukaryota; kingdom Metazoa; phylum Chordata; class Chondrichthyes; order Orectolobiformes; family Ginglymostomatidae; genus Ginglymostoma; species Ginglymostoma cirratum. The sequence continues at coordinate 109,002 of JAHRHZ010000218.1, forward strand.
ACTGTCCGGGATGTTTTCTCTGTGAAGTCTTCTGTGAGGACTCTTAGCTAGAATTGCCATGGTACCTTTTAATGGTTAGAGGGTGATTTCTCAGAGACCTTAGCAATTTCTTGTGAGAGCTAACTGCTTATTTCTCAGATGGCGGTTCACTCTCACATTGATTTTCAAAAACCCTCTCCTGATATTCCTTACATGACATTTCCATTTTCTTACAATAGCATTGGTCTGAGATTGTCAAAGCCATCAGATTTAAATTCAATTGACTGTCACTGGCTAAGTGTTTGGTTTACTTAATTGGCTGACTCCCACTCGTTGCCAAAACATCAAACAAGTAAAATGTTTCCGCTCACACAGCCATTTGGCATATGTTTCAATTTCAGGATTGTCTGTACCCCTTCAGCTGCTTTGACACAATTTCTGTATAAATCTCTAAGTTTAGAAAAGCACTTTACCTGTTAAAGGAGCCACACACTCACCTCCCTTACCATTTTTTTTTACAAAGAAATTCCAGCTCCCTGCTTTCCAATTCACGATTACTCTACACAACTTCATAAAATCTGTTCTAGATGCGACTAAAATACATAACTCATTGAGACAAGCAACCTTGCACGTCAAAATCTCCATTTGTAGCAAACTTTTTAACATCTGTAAATGCCACAAAAGTGCATAGCTCAGTGAGCTCAGCAACCTGGCTCATCAAAACCTCCATATTCAGCAATGTTCTTAAAATCTTTTTTGGATGCTACTAAAATGCATAAATCATTAACACAAGCAAATCAAAATCTCCATTTTTAGCAAACATTTTAAAATGGGCTGTAAATGCAACTAAAATGCATATCTCGGCAAACCTGGATGATCAAAATCACCATTTCCAGCGAACGTTTAAAATCTATTGTAGGTGCTACTAAAGTGCATATTTGGTTGAGATCGGTTGGTTTAAACACCAAAAACACCATTTCCAGCAGACTTCAGAAAAAAGTTGGGATGTTCTTGAATTTGTCGCACATAGTACTAAACTGCATATCTCACTGAGATATGCGACAAAATTCAGCTAAGCAGCCTGGCTCATCAAAATCTCCGTTGCTAGCAATGCTCTTGAATTTTTTTTCTGGATGCTATGAAGTGTATATCTCAGTGATATAATCAGCTTGACACATGAAAATCTCCATTTCTTGCAAACCGTTTAAAATCTCCTGAGAGAACTGCTGAAGTGTTGGGACCGCAACTTTGCACTTTATACATTCATGATCTAGTTAAAGGAACTGAAGGCATTCTGGCTAAGTTTGCATGTGATACAAAGATGGGTAGAGGGATAGGTAGTATTGTTGATACAGGGAGGGTGCAGAAGGATTTGGACAGGTGAGGAGAGTGGGCAAAGAAGTCGCAGATGGAGTACAACATGGGGAAGTGTGAGGTCATGCACTTTGGTAAGAAGAATAGAGTAATGGGTTATATTCTGAATGGGGAAAAAATTCAGAAGTCTAAAGTGCAAAGAGACTTGGGAGTTCTAGTCCAGGATTCTCTCAAGGTAAACTTGCAGTTTGAGTTAGTAGTTAGGAAGGAAAATGCTACTTGGCATTTATTTTGAGAGGACTTGATAAAAGCAGGGATGTACCTCTGAGGCTCTATGAGGCTCTGGTCAAGCCACATTTGGAGTATTGTGTGCAGTTTTGGGCCGCATATCTCAGGAAAGATGTACTGGCCCTGGAGCGGGTTCAGAGTGGGTTCACAAGAATGATCCCAGGAATAAAAAGCTTAATATATGTGAAATGTTTGAGGAGTCTGGGTTTATACTCACTGGAGTTTAGAAGGATGAGGGGGAAATCTCAGTGAAACTTACAGAATACTGAATGGCCTGGACAGATTGGACGTTGGGAAGATGTTTCCAATGGTAGGACAGACTAGGACGTGAGGGCACAGCCTTAGAATAAAGGGAAAGGACCTTTTAGATCAGAGATAAGGAAAAACCTCTTTCACCAGAATGGTGAATCTATGGAATTTACTGCCACAGAAGGCTGTGGAGGTCAGATCACTGAGTATATTTTAGACAGACGTCGATAGGTTGTTGATTGTCAAGGGTTACAGGGAGAAAGTGAGAGAATGCGGGTTGAGAAACTTATCTGCTCTGCCATTCAATCATGGCTGATTAGATGGGCCAGATGGCCTAATTTCTGCTCCTATGTCTTGTGGCCTTCTGGTCTTTTGTGCAATCAGCATGAGATTTTCTGAAGTTTAATTGGCATATGAAAACCAGTCAATGTGCTTAACTCTGTAAAATGAGCGCTTTAGTGCAGTCAGCATGAGTTGTCCAGAAGTTTCATGACCTCATAGATTTTGTTGTTCCAGTGTGTATATCTCGTCGAAATAAGCCTTTTTGTACAAACAACAACAGATTTTAAGAAGTACGATGACAGTTTGAATTTGACCACCCGACATGTCTATCTCATTGAAATAAGCACGTTGGTACAATTAATAAAAGAGTTTTTGTAGCTTAATGACTGTGAGATTTTTATGTTCCAACATGCTTACCTCACTGAAATATGCAGTTTGGTTCAATCAACATCAGAGTTTAAGAAGGTTGTTAACTGTGAGATTTCGATGTTCCAATGTCCTTATCTCATTGAAATATGCTCATTAGTACAATGAATATCAGATTTTCAGAAATTTAATGACTGTGAGATTTTGATGTTCCCAGGTACTTGTCTCACCGAAATAAGCATTTTGGCTCAACGAACATCAGATTTTTTGTAATTAACTGACTGTGACATTTTAATGTTGCAATATGCTTACCTCACGGAATAGAGCACTTTGCAAAAATCAGTTAAAATCATCATCAAAGGGGTTTGATGACTGTGAGAGTTTTATGTTTCAATGTGCTTATCTCACAGAATTGAGCATTTTATTCCTATCAACATCAATGTTTCAGAACTTAAATGACTGGGAGATTTTGATGTTCCAATGTGTTTATCGCACTGAACTAAGCATACAACTGCATCAGATTTTAAGAAGTTTGATGACAGTGAGAACTTGACGTTTAATGACATTTTTGATTCTAATACCAATCAATGTGCTTCACTCACTAAAAAGAGAACCTTGGGATTTTCAGCATCAGTTTACCAGAAGTTTCATGACTGTGGAAATTTTGATGTTCTAGTGTCCTTATCTCACCAAAATAAGTGTTTTAATACAAACACTATGAGATTTTAAGAGGTTCAATGGCAGTTAGAATTTGTCGTGTTTATCTCACAGAAATGAGCACTTTGGTACAATCAGAATCAGATTTTAAGAAATTTGATAACTGTAAAATTTTGAAGTTCCGATGTGCTTATCATTATAATATACAGTTTGGTACAATCAGCATTACATTTTCAGAAATGTAGCGACTGTGAGATTTTGATGTTCTGATGTACTTACCTCACTGAAATAAATACTTTGGTACAGTCAACAGTACTTTTTATTAAGTTTAATGACTGCAAAACTTTGAAGTTCCGATGTGCTTATTTCTTTTGAGATAAGAATGTTCGTACAATCAGCATCAGAGTTTCTGTTGTTTAATGACTGAGTGGCTTTGATATGCCAAAGTGCTTAACTCACTAAAATGAGCAGTTTAGTACAGTCAGCATCAGTTTTCCAACAGTTTCTTGACTGCACTGATTTTGAGGTTCCAGTGTGCTTATCTCGCTGAATGTTTCAGTACAAACACAGTCAGATTTTAAGAAGTTTGATGACTGTTTCAATTTGATTATCCAACACAGTTCTCTCACCTGAAAGAAGCACTTTGTAACAATCAGCATGACATTTTATGAAGTTTGGTGACTGTGAGATTTTGAGCTTTCTGTGTGCTTATCTCAGCGAAATAAACATGTTGGTACAATCAGCATCTGATTTTCTGTCCTTTAATGATTTGGAACATCAAAATCTCACATGTGCTTATTTTATTGAGCACGATGGTAAAATCAGAACCAGATTGAAAGCGGTTAGATGACAGTTCAAATTTGGCATTGCAATGTGCTTAACTTACTGAAATGGACGCTTTGATATAGTCAGCATCAAATTTCAAGAAGATTGATTTTGAATTCCTGTGTGGTTATCTAATTGAAATAAGTATGTTGGTACAATCAGCATCAGAGTTTATTACTGTTGTTGCAGAGCTTTCTTAAACAGTGTTGATTGATAGGTATTTTTATAGGTGTAGAAGACCAGGAGTGCACTGTGTTACAGCGTAGTTTGATGATGTATCCTCCTGATTAGCAAAGTGTTTTTACACTATTTTAAAGTATATTTTGACAAGGTATATTACAGACTTAACGGAACATTATCACACCGTGTTGGAGTGTAGATTGATAGGGATTATTACTGGTCAATCAGAGTTTTATTACACTTTGTTAAAGTGTAGAAGGATAGTGTTTACTACTGGTGTAACAGAGCGTTATTGCATCGCTTTCGGCTGTTGATTGATGGGGATGATAACTGGTCTGTCAGACTCCTATTAAACTGTCTTAGAGTGTAGACTGAAAGGTTTGGCACTGATTTAACACAGCTGTATTGCACTGTGTCAGTGTGCAGATTGGTAGGTTTTATGACTGATATACCGGAGCTGTAATACACTGCATTGAAGTTCAGATCGTTTATGATTGTAACGTTACATTGTGGTAGCGTGTAGATTGATATGGTTTCATACTGAAGTGACAGAGCTTTATTACGCTGCATTAAAGTGTAAATTGATAGCGTTTGTTACTCTTGTAGCAGACCTGTTCTATTACACTGATTTGCAATGTTGACTAATTAGAACATAGAACATAGAACGGTACAGCACAGTACAGGCCCTTTGGCCCACGATGTTGTGCTGAGCTTTTACCCTAATCCTAAGGTCTATCTAACCTCCACCCCTACCTTATACTGTTATCCATCTGCCTGTCTAATAGCTGTTTAAATGCCCCTAATGAGGCCGACTCCACTACCCTCTCCGGCAATGCGTTCCACACCCACACCACTCCCCGAGTAAAGAACCTGCCTCCTGATGTCTCCCCTATATCTACCTCCACTCACTTTAAAACTATGCCCCCTCGTAATATCTACCTCCACGCTAGGAAAAAGTCTCTGGCTGTCTACCCTATCTATACCTCTGATCATCTTGTACACCTCTATCAAGTCACCTCCTCATCCTTCGTCATTCTAAAGAGAAAAGCCCTAGCTCTCTCAACCTTTCCTGGTAAGACCTTCCCTCCATTTCAGGCAACATCCTGGTAAATCTCCGCTGCACCTTTTCCAACGCAATGAATATTTTTGTTGTAAAACAACTGTACTACACTGTTTTCATGTGTAAATTGGGAGGATTTACGACTGATGTAGCAGAGGTTTATTACACTGTGTTAGAGTGCAGTTTGTTAGGGTGCGCTACTGGTGTAACAAGCTTTATTGCAGTGTGCCAGAGTATAGTTTGATCGGGATTATTGCTGGTGCCTCAGAGCTTCATTACACTATGGTAGAGTGTAGATTGATAGGGGTCATTACTGGTGGAACAGAGCTGTATTTCACTATGTCGGAGTGTATATTGATCATGTTTATTCCCAGAGGAACAGAGCTTTGCTGCATTATGTGACAGTGTAGATTGATAGGGATTATTACTGATATAACAGAGCATCGTCACACCTTGTTAGAGTGTAGTTTGATTAGTTTCGTGCTGACGTAACACAGCTTTATTGCACTGTCCCAGACTGTGATTGATAGCGTTTATTACGAGGGAAAACAATTTAATTAAACAGTGTTACGGAGTAGGTAGATAGGGTTTATGAGTGGTGTAAGAGAGTTTTATTGCACTGGGTTAGAATATAGATTGATAGTCTTAATAAGTGGTGTAGCGGATCTTTATTCCACTATATTAGAATATGGATCGATGAGGTTTACTCCTGTAGTAATAGAGTTTTATAACATGTGTTGTAGTGAAGATTGACACTTGTTGTTACTGGTGTAATAGAGGATTATTGAAGAATATCCTCAGTGATAAGCAACAGAAAGAGCACCCAATAAAGTACGCTGTGAGACTTTGCTGAGCAATCTGGGAGAAGTCAGTTCAGTCACCATGATCGATCAGCAGAGTGAGAAAGAATACCCCTGGTGATGAGCAGCAGGTAGAGCATCCAATCGAGGACACTGAGATCCTTCAGTGAGCATTGTGGTAGTAATCGGGGCAGTCACCACGACCAATCTGTGGGGTGAGGAAGAACTTAGTGTCAAGGAATTGTAAGCCCCAAACGTTATGTTCTGTAATGTTTCCATCCTTCTTTCCTCCCTCCTCTAACCAAGAAAGAGTAAAGACATGAAAAGAACCTAATAGGAAGTTTATTGTAGCCTATAGGATATTTGGTCTACTTGTAAAGATTGTACCGTAATTTCAGGAACCAGTGAGTGCAGCTATTTTGCGTAAGTGCATGCTTAAGTGGATACCGGGCTTCACTTAGTAAGGCAGGCACGGTAAGTTACTTTTTATTGTTCTTCGTGTGAAGGAGCAGAGATGGCATGTGTGCTCTTCCTACCAGATGTGGGAGATCAGGGAGCAGTCTAGTCTCCCTGATGGCTATGTCTGCAGGAAATGTCACCCGGTGCAGCTCCTCACAAAACCATGTTGTTCGGTTGGCTCGGCAGTTGGACACACTGAGGAGCATACAGGGGGCAAAGAGTATGATAGACACTAGTTACAAGGAGCTGGTCACACCAGAGGTTCAGTCACATAGATGGGTGACAGCCAGGAGAGGCAGGCAGCTAATCCAGGAGTCTCCTGTGGCTATTTCCCGATCGAATGGGTATACCGTTTTGGATACTGTTAGCGGGGATAACTTCTCAGGGGAGTATAAAAACAGCAGCCAGGCCTGTGGCACCACAACTGGCTCTGCTTTAGAACAGAGTAAAACAAGATTCAAACAAGCAATAGTGGTCAGAGAGTCACTGTTTAGGGCACAGACAGGCATTTCTTTGGCTGTGTGTGGGACTCCAGGATGGTGCATTGCCTCCCTGGTGTCAGGGTCAAGGAATTCTCTGACAGGTTGCACAAAGAGGGAGTGTGAGCAGCCAGATGTCATGTGTGTACATTGGAACCAAAGACATAGGCAGAAAGAGGGATGAGGTTTTGCAGAGTGAGTACAGGGAGTTAGGAAAGAAGATGAAAATGAGGACCTAGAGGCTAGTCACATTCTGGTTACTACCAGTGCCACATGCTAGTGAGGCACGGTAGAAAGACAGGTCAGATGAATACGTGGTCAAGGAGCTGGTGCTGGAGACAGGGTTTTAGGTTCTTGGGGCAGGGATGCCCTGTTCTGGGGCAGGTGTGACCTGAACAAGAGGGACAGATTGCACCTAAATTTGAGGGAAACCACTGTCTTTGCAGGGAGGTTCACTTGTGCTACTTGGGAGGATTTAAACGCGAGTGGCAGGGGCTAGGAAGTCCACAGAGCAGCAGGTCCACAAGTGGAGGGATTGAAGGGAAGGTAGATATTAAGACGAGTAAATCAGAAAGGAAGGACAGGCAGAGACATGTAAATGAACACAATGTATTTAATGGGCTGAAGTGTGTTTTATTTAATGTAAGGTGTATTAAAGGTAAGGCAGATGAGCTTAGAACTGCGTTCATTACATGGGGCAATGATGATGTTGTGGCAATGACAGAGACTTGGTTGAGCGAGGGTTAGAACTGGCTACTCAATGTTCTGGCATTTCATTGTTTTAGATGAGATAGAGGGGAAGGTAAAAGAAGTGAAGGATTTCCCTTATTGATCACTGAGATTTACATCTGTACATGGAGAAGATATGCTGGAGGGCTCATCCACTGAGGCAGCGTGGTTAGAGCTCAAAAATAAGATGGGTGCAATCACTCTGATTGGATTGTACTATTGGTCTCCCAGTGTCCACCGAAAGACTGTGAAACAAATATGCAGGCTCGTTGTGGAAAGATGCAATAAGGACAGAGTTTTTATACTGGGTGACTTTAACTTTCCCTGTATTGGCTGGGACTCCCTTCGAGGAAGAGGCTTAGACCGGATGGAATTTGTTAAGACCATCCAAGAGGGTTTCTTAAAACAGTATGTGGATAGCCTAACTAGAGGAGGGGCCATACTGGACCTTGTCCTGGCTGATAAGCCTGGCCAGATGATGACCTTTCAATGGGTGAGCATTTTGCTAACAGTGATCACAATTCCTTAAGTTTTAAGACAGCTATGCAGAAGGATAAGTCAGGACCTAGCAGGAGGTGCAGATGACACGAAGATTGGTGGAGTAGCAGATAGTGAAGGGGACTGTCAGAGATTACAGCAGAATATAGATAGATTCGAGAGTTGGGCAGATAAATGGCAAATGGAGTTCAATCCGGGCAAATGCGAGGTGATGCATTTTGGAAGATATAATTCCAAGAGCAAACTATACAGTAAATGGAAAAGTCCTGGGAAAAATTGATGTATAGAGAGATCTGGGTGTTCAGGTCCATTGTTCCCTGAAGGTGGCAACGCAGGTCAATAGAGTGGTCAAGAAGGCATACGTCATGCTTTCCATCATCAGACGGGGTATTGAGTACAAGAGTTGGCAGGTCATGTTACAGTTGTATAAGACTTTGGTTCGGCCACATTTAGAATACTGCGTACAGTTCTGGTTGCCACATTACCAAAAGGATGTGGATGCTTTGGAGAGGGTGCAGAGGAGGTTCACCAGGATGTTGCCTGGTATGGAGGGCGCTAGCTATGAAGAAAGGTTGAGTAGACTAGGATTATTTTCATTAGAAAGACGGAGATTGAGGGGGGACCTGATTGAGGTCTACAAAATCATGAGGGGTATAGACAAGGTGGATAGCAAGAAGCTTTTTCCCAGAGTGGGGGACTCAATTACTAGGGGTCATGAGTTCAAAGTGCGAGGAGGAAAGTTTACAGGAGGTATGCGTGGAAAGTTCTTTACGCAGAGGGTGGTGGGTGCCTGGAACACGTTGCCAGCGGAGGTGGTAGACGCAAACACGTTAGTGTCTTTTAAGATGTATCTGGACAGGTAGATGGATGGACAGGGAGCAAAGGGATACAGACCCTTAGAAAATAGATGACAGGTTTAGACGGAGGATCTCGATCGGCACAGGCTTGCAGGGCTGAGGGGCCTGTTCCTGTGCTGTAATTTCCTTTGTTCTTTGTTCTTTGAGGGTGTAAAATTGGGGGAGGGAGAGGAAATTCTGTCAGTCTTCGTCAGGAGCTGGGGAATGTTAATTGGGAGGAGCTGTTATAAGGCAAGTTCACATTTGACATGTGGGAACTGTTTAAAGACATGCTGGGCAGAGTTCAAGACTGGTATGTTCTGGTAAGGAGGAAGGATCAGGATGGCAAGGTGAGGGACCCTTGGATAATGAATGAGGTTGTGAATTTAGTCAAAAGGGAAAACAAGAAGCATATGTAAGGTTGAGGAAGCTGAAATTGGACAGAACTCGTGAGGAATATGAGGAAAGTGGAAAGTACTCCAGCAGGTATTAGGAGAGCAAAAAGGGGCCATGAAAAATCCTTGGCAAGTAGGCTTAAAGAGAATCCCAAGGCATTCTTATTGACACACTGAGAGCATGACCAGTGAGAAGGTAGGACCACTCAAAGATAAAGGAGGGAGCTTGTGTATGGAGGCGGAGAATGTAGGGGATATCCTAAATGAACACTTTGCATCGGTATTCACCCAGGAAAAGGATATGGAGGATAGTGAGATTTGTGGTGAGCATGTTAACATGCTAGAGCAATTTTAGATCATGTAAAAGTGGTGTTGGACCTCTTGAAGTGCATTACGTTGGATAAGTCCTCAGGGCCCGATGGTCTCCTCCCAAGGTTAATGAGAGGCAAGACAGGAGATTGTTGGTGCCTTGACCAACCCTTGTTACCCACTGGGAAGGTCCTGGAGGACTGGTGAGTAGCTAATGTTGTTCCTTTGTTCAAGAAGGGAAATAGGGATAATCCAGGAAACGACAGACCAGTGAATCCACATCGGTGATTGGGAAGCTATTTGAGAGAATTCTTAGGGATAGAATTTATGCACATTTGGAAAAGTGTAACCTAATTTGGGACAGTCTGCATGAATTTGTGCAGGACAGATTATGTCTGACTAATTTGACTGAATTTTTTGAGGATGTGACGAAAGTGATCCATGACGGTACAGCATTGGATGTTGTTTACATGGATTTTGAGGGCTTTTGACAAGGTTCCTCATGGTAGTTCCTCACGGTGACTTGGCCACGTGAATTTCAAATTGATTTGCCAATAGAAGACAGTAGGTATTGGTGGAAGGGTGCTTTTCTGTGGCCAGTGGTGTTCCACCGGGATCTGTACTGAGACTTCTGCTGTTTGTGATATAAGGAAATGACTTTGGTGAAATTATAGATGGGGGCGTGGGGTTAGTAAGTTTGCAGACAATACGAAGATTGATGGAGTTGTGGATGGTATAGAAAGTTGTCAAAGGAGACAGCAGCATTTCGATCAGTTGCAGATATGGGCAGAGAAACAGGAGATGGAGTTTAATCTCAGTCAGTGTGAAATGCTGCACTTTGGGAGATCAAATGTTCAGGAAAAGCATGCAGAACTCTGAGCAACACTCATATCCAGAAGGATCTTGGGCTTCATGTCCATCGATCCCTGAATGTTGCCAAGCAAGTAGACAGGGTGGCAAAGAAGGTGTGTGGCATGCTTGCCTTTACTGGTTGAGGAATTGTGTCCAAGTGTCAGGATGTCATGTTGCTGTTTTATAAGACTTTTGTTAGGCCATATTTAGGCCACTGCATTCAATTCTGGTTGCCAAATTACAGGTAAGATGGTGGAGGCTTTGGAGAAGGCGCAGAAGAGGTTTCCCAATATGCTGCCTGGATTTGAGGGTATGAGTGTTAAGGAGAGAAAAGCAGTTGTTAGTTCCTCTTGAGCAGTGTAGGCTGAGAAGAGAGTTGATAGAAGTTTTAAAATTATGTGATGCATAGACAGTGTTGACTGTCAGGATCTTTTTCCCAGAGTTGAAATATCTTATACCGGGGGCATGCATTTAAGGCTATAGGGGAAAAGTTCAAAGGAGATGTGAGGAGCAAGTTTATTACAGAGTGCTAGGAATCTGGAACACACTGCCAGGGGTGGTGGTGGAGGCAAATACAATAGGGCATTCAAGGGATGTGTAGATAAGCGCGTGAATATGCAAGGAACAGGCAGAAAAGAACCAAGCGCAGGCAGAAAGGATTAGTTTCAGTTTGCATCATGTTTGGCACAACATCGTGGCTTGAAGGGCCCATTCCTGTGCTGTACAGTTCTATGATTTATGTTCCATGTTCTATGTTAGAGTGTAGATTGATTTGGATTATTACTAGTGTAACAGTGCTGTATTGCATTCCATTACAGTTTAGATTGATCGGGTTTATCCTTAGTGCGTGAAAGCTTGATTGCACTGTAGGGATTATTACTGATGCAACAGAGCCTCATTGCCCTGGTTTAGAGAGTAGATTGATAGGGTTCTTCCCGGTGTAACACAGCTGTGTCAGAGTGTAGCTCAACTGGGTACACTACTGACGAAACAGAGCTTTATTATGCTGTATTCGAGTGCGGATGGTGAGGGATTATTACTGGTGGAGCAGAGCTTTATTAAACTTTGTCAGAGTGTAAATTGACAGAGATTACTAGTGGTGTGACAAGTCTTTATCACACTGTTGGCGTGGAGATCAAGAGGTTTTATTCATGATGTAACAGAGCTTTATTACCCTGCTTTAGAGCGCAGATTTTTGTGATCTGACTGGTGTAATGGAGCTCTGCTCCAGTGTCGTCGGGTATAGATTGATGTGTTTTATTACTGTTAACTGAGCTTTGTGACACTGCGAGTCTGTTGGTTGATAGAATGTATTACTGGTGTGACAGACTTTTAGTACATTGCGTTAGAGTGTAGATTGACAGGGTTTATTACTGATGGAGTGTATCTGTATCATATTGCCTTTGGGCGTAGCCTGATATTACTAGTGTAACGCAACTTTATTACACTTCCAAGTGTGTGGATTGCTAGGGTTTATCACACTGCATTAGAGTGTAGATTGATGCTGATTATTACTGGTGTAAATGATCTTTATTACACTTCATTAGAGTGTAGATCAGTAGGGTTTACTGCTGGTGCAACACAGCTTTATCAAACTGTGATAGCATTTGTATTATTAAGGTTTATTAATGACATAACAGATCTTTATGACACAATGTTAGAATGGCGATTGATAGTGTGTATTATGGTGCCATACAGGTTTATTACTTTGTTAGGATTTAGATTTCACAATTTAAGAAAAAGGTGTGATAAAATACAAGCTTTAATTCTTATAAAACAAACTTCAAACAATTGATCATAGATGGTAGAATCCCTACAGTGTGGAAATAGGCCTTTAGGCCCAACATTATAAAACAAACTTCAAGTATTTGATACTGCAGAAGTTTCTGGTATTATGAAATAATACCCTTTTTCAGTCAGGCATTACTGAAACTTTACTAAAATGTATTTAATGTACATATTAATTGTGCTCTGAAGTATGAATTTACAGTCATTGTACATTGGTTTGTTGTGTGCACTCCCTACACTGTCAAAAGAAGCTCTGTTGAATTGCTAAATGAGCTGTCTAATGCTTTGGAGTGAGAGTATTTCTTAAAAAGTGAAAGGTTGAAACTTCAGTACTGTGGCCATATTCTATAGGCACTTTTTAAAACTGAAAAGAGAAACGAGATGTTTGTTTGCTCTTATTTACCATTATCCTCACGCTTCGTCATCATTTCCTCCTGAAAGTACTCAAGCTGCTCAAATATTGTGGCTTACTTTTCTAACCTGAGCAACCAAGGCAGTTTGTCAGGCTGCTTCTGGTTCTGTTGGCTGCTAACTGTTCCTTCTATCCTTGCTTAACCCTTTTTCCACATTTTTCACTTTGAGCCTTTCCAACTCTTTACTTGCAATGCTAGTGGACTTCTTTTCTTCCCCAGTTGTTCCTTGGATTTTAAATGTTTGTCATAGGCATTTTGCCTATGTGTAAGATGTGTTGCAGTCCCCTTGGTCTTCTCTTCTCTTGTACAGATGTTATCTGATCCAATACACGTTGTTGGTAGTTTTCAACTGTCACTGGAGGCATGTCTACTACATTATGCTTCAGGTTAAATTTGTTTTACAGTGTGATCTCCGAATCTCAGCATCACCAAAAGCCACACGACATGTGATGCAGGTGCAGGAAGGCATTGCTTGAAGAAAAATAGCATTTAGAACACAGAAAAAGAAATCAAGTCCACAAATCAGACACAATGTTAAGAACTTGCATATACTTTGCACAATTTGCACCCTGAGGACTTGGTAAAACTTAATTCTAAATTTAAAAACAAACAATTTTGTCATCTTCCACAAAAATAAAATCCAGAGTTCAAGCATAACATCATTGTTGTCAGCAAGTTCTCCTTCACGTCAACGTTATTGACTATATTTATAGCTGTCCAGATCCTATGCTCTTGAATTCTCTCCTGAATCTCATTGGCTCTGTCTTCACTTTTAATATGCTCCTTAAATCTAATCTCTTTGGCCAAATCTTCAGTAACATATTCTAATATAACGTGTCAAATTTGTCTGGTGGCACTTCTGGGAAGTATCTTGGAACATTTAATATTAATGGTGCTATATAAGTACAAGCTTGCTGTGAAGTCGTTAACCCAATTCTACTCCTGTATACAACTTCAATAGCTTTTAAGTGGAACACTGCATTTGTCCAAGGGCAGAAAATGTCACGTCAGGTAGAAAGCAAAACAACAGTGTGCTGATAACTATTTTCATGGAGCTAGGAATTGCAAACTTAATGAACAGAAGAGCAACCAGTAATGACCAATCACCACCAACAATTTTTATTCCTACATTACCACAGTAGAAGGAACTAAATAAAACAGCAATTACCAAGAGACAATTGTGAACACTGAAAGTGTCATAAGCACACAAGGGTGAAACTTCTTTGTTGAGGCATAGAGTCCAAAACAAAGTTAAAGCGAAACTTTGTGTAATGTTGGTTTAAACTTAACCGAAGCATCGTGTCTACTTCTGGGTATCATAGTCCAGGAAGGATGTTAAGAAGTTGGATATGGTGAGGAAGTGATTGGGAATGTTTTTAGGATAGATTGGAGAAAGTGAGGTGAACCTCCATTTTGAAGATTGAAATGAAATTGATAGAAGTTGACAAAATAACTCTGTCTGAAGATAGATTAGAAGTAAATCTTCCCTTTGATAGAAAGAGGAAGAGACATGGTGGGGAGTGAGGAATGGTGAGGGGGGCAGGTGAAGAGACGACAGGGCAGAAGATGAGTGGGGAGGAGAGATGGTGGTGGCAAGGAGAAAAAATGATGGGAACGAACGTATTCATTGAGCTGCCAATAGGATTGATCTTGTGAAACTCTTAGAATTCTAACATGTATGCTGGCGAGAGAATGAAGCCTTTCAGTAAATAGGAGCTGAGAACCATTTTAGATGGGATTGAGGTTCATAAGGAGGAGGTATTAGCAATCCTGGAAAGTCTGAGAATAGATAAGTGCCCTGGGCCAGATGGGATCTATCCTGGGATTCTCTGGGAAGCTAGGGAGGAGATTGCAGAGCCTTTGGCTTTGATCTTTTTGTCGTCATTGTCTACAGGAATAGTGCCAGAAGACTGGAGGATAGCAAATGTTGTCCCCTTGTTCAAGAAGGGGAGTAGAGACAACCCTGGTAATTATAGACCAGTGAGCCTTACTTCGGTTGTGGGTAAAGTGTTGGAAAGGATTATAAGAGATAGGATTTATAATAATCTAGAAAGGAATAATTTGATGAGGGATAGTCAACACGGTTTTGTGAAGGGTAGGTCATGCCTCACAAACCTTATTGAGTTCTTTGAGAAGGTGACTAAACAGGTGGATGAGGGTAAAGCGGTTGATGTGGTGTATATGGATTTCAGTAAAGCGTTTGATAAGGTTCCCCACTGTAGGCTATTGCAGAAAATATGGAGGCATGGGATTGAGGGTGATTTAGCGGTTTGGATCAGAAATTGGCTAGCTGGAAGAAGACAGAGGGTGGTGGTTGATGGGAAATGTTCATCCTGGAGTTCGGTTACTAGTGGTGTACCGCAAGGATCTGTTTTGGGGCCACTGCTGTTTGTCATTTTTATAAATGACCTGGATGAGGGCGTAGAAGGATGGGTTAGTAAATTTGCGGATGACACTAAAGTCGGTGGAGTTGTGGATAGTGCGGAAGGATGTTGCGGGTTACAGAGGGACATAGCTAAGCTGCAGAGCTGGGCTGAGATGTGGCAAATGGAGTTTAATGTGGAAAAGTGTGAGGTGATTCACTTTGGAAGGAGTAACAGGAATACAGAGTACTGGGCTAATGGTAAGATTCTTGGTAGTGTGGACGAGCAGAGAGATCTCGGTGTTCATGTGCATAGATCCCTGAAAGTTGCCACCCAGGTTGATAGGGTTGTTAAGAAGGCATACGGTGTGTTAGGTTTTATTGATAGAGGGATTGACTTTCGGAGCCGTGAGGTCATGTTGCAGCTGTACAAAACTCTGGTGCGGCCGCACTTGGAGTATTGCGTGCCGTTCTGGTCACCGCATTATAGGAAGGATGTGGAAGCATTGGAAAGGGTGCAGAGGAGATTTACCAGGATGTTGCCTGGTATGGAGGGAAGGTCTTATGAGGAAAGGCTGAGGGACTTGAGGCTGTTTTCGTTAGAGAGAAGAAGGCTAAGAGGGGATTTAATAGAGACATACAAGATGATCAGAGGATTAGATAGGGTGGAGAGTGAGAGCCTTTTTCCTCGGATGGTGACAGCTAGCACAAGGGGACATAGCTTTAAATTGAGGGGTGATAGATATAGGATGGATGTCAGAGGTAGATTCTTTACTCAGAGAGTAGTCAGGGCATGGAATACCTTGCCTGCAGCAGTTGTAGACTCGCCAACTTTAAGGGCATTTAAATGGTCGTTGGATAAACATATGGATGATAATGTAATAGTGTAGGTTAGATGGGCTTCAGATTGGCTTCACAGGTCGGTGCAACATCAAGAGCCGAAGGGCCTGTACTGCACTGTAATGTTCTATGTTCTAGGTTCTATTTAGCCGATTTCTCAGTGAATATATCATGGAAAGGGTTCTCCATTTCAGTGGTAAATTTCAGCCCAGGGCAGAGATCATAAAGCTGAAAAAGGATTTATTTAATGCAGATTTAAGTATTGCAAAAATGTCAATTGCATTATGGAAGATGGCAAGCGGATAGAGGCTAGTTATCATACCATCAAAGATGTGTTTCGCATGGTTACCGACGAAGATGTTAGCAAGAGTTTGACAAAGAGAATATCCCATGGTAACACCGTATATTTGGGCATAAACGGCGTTGTTGGAACTGCAGTCAACAGCACAAGTTGCTAAGTTCATGATCTTGATGAACACCTAATTTGACATGGGTGATATGTCTATATTTCAATAGCTTATTTGAATGGTATACTGATAAGAAAGCTGGAAATGTTGAAAGAGCACATGGGTCTACTCATGCTCTCAATATGCTCTTCGTGAACATGAAGGAATCCTTCACTGTGTGTGTGGAAATGTCATTTAGACACAGCCATTTGGCCAATTCACGCTGTGCAGGATCAGTCATAGTTGTCTATCTAGGGTAAACCATTCACGGTGTGTGTAGTGAGCCACGAGAACAAATTCTATCATATACATCATGAGGCCTTTACACAAGTCCAACAAGTTATTTATTTATGAATCACATGACATGAATTTCAGTGTAGATGACATGACAGACACGTAGACCCAAAATCCTGGCAACTAGTAGACTGTATCTCATAGCATGCCCTTTTGACTATTCTCAGCTGGCAGCAGATTGCCCATGCTCAACCAGCCCGTGCTTGTAAGTCTCAGAAAAACATTTCCGACATGAAAAGTGATTCTACTCTGTTAATTATTTCATGAACAATGTGAAGTATGCATGGAGTTAAACTGAAAACGAATTGGAAGACCAGCAGCAACAACCACAATTTGATGCACTTGTGCACGATCTAGAAGCTACATATATAATTACACAGGAGCCTGGTACAGGAAGACAAAAGGAATTTGTTCATACATTGCACTTCTTTAATAAGAAAGGCATCATGGACACAACCAAACTCTGCTACATCCCCATGGTGAAACCCAAACCAATCAGAGTCTACCTGTTTGGTCTGAGAATTAAGATAGACAGCCAACTGTTTTTGTTGTAATTCCATGCTAATGATGGTCCAACCAGTCAGCAACCTCCTTCCATTTCGTGTGAGAATCTTCAACTCCTTTTGCAACATTTTTAAACAAGAAGGGGTATATTTGTACCTTTATATATGAGCCATATTATTAACACAGTTGACATGGGAAGGTTGGAATTATAATTTCAGTTACAGTTGATCACTCCGCTGCATCAGAAATTCAGCTTAAACAGAGTGGATGGAAGTTTGGTGAAATGAGGGAATCTCTTGGTGAAAGTTTAAGTTTGTTTGACTTTAACAAGTAACAGTTTAAATTTAATGAAAAATTACTCTTCGTCAACAAATGTTCTAGTGCACAGAACCAATCCACTCTAAGCCTAGCTTTAAAACCTGTCCTTTGAAGAAATCACCACAATTGCAAAAATACTGACAAGTTAGTTCTTAAGTTAAGAAACACTGACCTGTTTCTTCCTCAACTACAAAATTATCCATGTAAATCCAACTAATTACATTTTATAGGACCTCAAGTAACAATCAAAGTAGCATTACACTGCCCATCATGTGACCCTTCCATCCTTCCATCCTTACTTTACCCCTCTCCAACTGCACGAACAAAATGTCACGAGCTTAGTCCCAGCTCTGTTCACGTACAAAGTGTCGAACGTGAATGCCTGCCATCTGCCCTGGCACGTGTCACAGTGAATGAGGGAGGTGTGTTACACATCTCGGAATGAATTCACACCAGTGGGGGAAATATGGGGATGGGTTCAGACCAATAGGGGTGGTACTGGAATTGTCATTTCAGATCGGGCCATTGTTGAGTCTGGCAATATGACAGGGTCAACAGATTGTGGCAGGATGGAGAGATGAGGAGTAAAAGGCTCATAATCGAGTCAGGTTGGTAGGGTAGAAGGAAGTGGGGAAGTTGTTTGTTTCTAGAGTGATTGATAGGGATGTAAGATGTTGGGAAATGTCGTTGGAAAGGGGCAAATTTAGGATTAAGATCTGTGTCTGTTTTAGCAGTTAACCAGGAATTAAAATGAGCTGATCTGACACCTTTCTCGCTGGTGGACTATCTGGGCCTCTTTACAGAGGAGGCAATGCAGAGAAAATTCCTAAGACTCATTCATTGGAATGTAAAAGAATGATAGGTGATCCTGTTTAAACTGATATAACTGGTGCAAATGACTGAACCAGCTCTTGTATTTTCTAAGCTTCTCAGATGGTTGCAGAATCATTATGGTACAGAAGGAAGCCATTCATTCTATTGTGCCTACTAAATCAGCTGGCTGTCGAATGAACACCATGACTTAGTGCCATTCTTCTGTCTTTTTCCCCATATCCTTGTAGACTATTTCCATCCAAATACTCACCCATTGCCCTCTTGAATATCTCAATTGAACCTGTCTCCATCACATCTCTAGGCAGTGTATTTCATACCCTCCTACTCGCTGTATGAAAAAAAAATTCTTACTTCGCATTTACCGAGACAGAGTGCTCCAGTTTCTCCAGCTGGGTGCACTTCCTGCTCATGTAGTCACCTAGGGCATGGGTAGCATCCAGGACTCCCAACATTGAACAACACACACATTCCACTCAGCTGACCTCTGCTGACACTTCTTAAATTTACAACAAATGCTTCAGACTGCAAGTCTTAGAATAGAAAGTTGAACAAAATAAGTCTATCACAAAATTTATGAAAAGGTTAACTGTAACTAAGTTTCCGCTGCTCTAAATCTGTAAGACAAGAAAAAGTTAACCAGTAATGGCCAGGTGCCTAGTACTCACCAATCTGGAGCCTTTTGAAATTATGATGTCAACAGATTCCCATAATCTTCTTGCAGCTCACCTGTTACTGTGTCCATCCTCACATTGTGGAGGCTGCTGCTCCAAGTTAAGTACCCTTTCAATACGAGGCCCGAATCTGCACCATGCCAGATCCATCGGCTTGCTGGCTACTGTATCCCCTCTCCAGGCATTACAAGTAAGTGTCTGATAAAACCAGAAATCACATGACATGAGGTTATAGTTCAACAGGTTTATTTGAAATCACAATTTGAATTTTCACCTGACAAAGGAACAGTGCTACGAAAGCTTGTGATTTCAAATAAACCTGTTGAACTATAACCTGGTGTTGTGTGATTTATGATTTTGTCCACCCAAGTTGAAAACCGGCCCCTCCACTTCATGTCTGATTGAGACTAAGCCTGAATCCACACTGTGCAAAATTGATAGATTTAGTGGTTCCTGTGTCCATCCCGACCTCCTGGTGCTGTTCCAAGCTAAGTGCCCTGTGCACCATTTTACATAATATTTCCCAATTTATCAGAGCCATCTCGCATCTTAAACCATTGTAGTTATAAATTTTTCGAGAACAATAGTGCAGAGTAGAAGGGTGTGGATGAAGAATTAAAGTGTCAAGAGCAATTAGATGTAGAATGTAGCTGAAGTTTAGAATTGGAGGTTGGAATGATGGACAAAATAGGTCAAGTAAGAGATATGTGGCAAATTGTTGCAGATCTGTAGAAAGCTTAGAACCTGTTGTTCAATGTTGACCCAAAGCTGAAGACATGTTCCGCTTAAAGATAATGTATCAGCAACCACAAGTTGTGGAACCATGATGTATGACATGTCATATGACCTGCCTTAAGGGGATGTGATAAACTGTACGAGCTTATCTACTTGTAACAACTATCTCGATCTATACTGGCGTGCATAAGTATTGCCTTGTTTTTGTATTCATTGGAGACATTGACCTTGTCCAACAGGTATGAGATTCTTGCTCCCTGTACGGATGAGGGAAAGGGCTGTGGACAGAATGAGCCAGCTGACCACGGCACCATGGTGCAGAAGGCCATTCAAGAAGGGGAAGCAAAAGGACAAGTAGTTGTTATAGGGGATTCTATAATTAGGGGGACAGATAGTATCCTATGCAGGCTGGATCGGGAGTCCCGCATGGTGTGTTGCCTGCCCGGTGCCAGGGTGCAGGACATCTCCGACCAGCTTGAAAAGATATTGGAGCGGGAGGGGGAGGATCCAGTTGTTGTGGTCCACGTTGGGACTAACGACATAGGCAAAGCTAGGGTAGAGGGCCTGTTCAGGGATTATCAAGCACTAGGAAAGAAATTGAAGTACAGGTCCTCAAGGGTCATAATCTCCGGATTACTGCCCGAGGCACGTGCCAATTGGCATAGGGATAAGAAAGTTAGGGAAGTAAACACGTGGCTAAGGGATTGGTGTAGGAAAGAGGGATTCCAGTTCATGGGGCATTGGCATCAGTTTTGGAACCGGGGGGATCTGTACCGTTGGGACGGTCTCCACCTGAACCGATCTGGAACCAGTGTTCTAGCGAAAAGAATAAATAGGGTGGTCAGTAGGACTTTAAACTTCTGAGTCGGGGGGGAGGGAAAGCGACAGGGTGAATGGAGTTAAATGGAAAGAAAAGCAGCAGGATAGCGTATGAGCAGGTGGGTTTAAGCCGAGGCAGACTAGGAATGCAGCAAAAAGGAAGGATAACTTAGGACATTTCATGATTTCCAATAATGATAAGAAAGTTAGCATTAAGGCACTTTACCTAAATGCTCGTAGTATTCGTAACAAAGTAGATGAATTAATGGCACAAGTCATCTTGAACGATTATGATGTGGTAGGCATCACAGAGACATGGTTGCAGGGGGTTCAGGACTGGCAGTTAAACATCCAAGGATTTACAACTTATCGAAAAGACAGGGAGGTGGGCAGAGGGGTGGGGTTTCCCTGTTAGTTAAGAATGAAATCAAATCAATAGCACTGAATGACATAGGGTCAGATGATGTGGAGTCTGTGTGGGTGGAGTTGAGGAACCACAAAGGCAAAAAAACCATAATGGGAGTTATGTACAGACCTCCTAACAGTGGTCAGGACCAGGGGTACAAGATGCACCAGGAAATAGATAGGGCATGTCAGAAAGGCAAGGTCACGGTGATCATGGGGGACTTCAATATGCAGGTGGACTGGGTGAATAATATTGTTGGTGGATCCAAAGAAAGGGAATTCATGAAATGCCTACAGGATGGCTTTTTGGAACAGCTTGTGATGGAGCCCACAAGGGAGCCGGCTATTCTGGACTTAGTGCTATGTAATGAACCAGACTTTATAAAAGACCTTAAAGTAAGGGAACACTTAAGAGGCAACGATCATAATATGGTAGAGTTCAGTCTGCGGTCTGAAAGAGAGAAGGCAAAATCGGATGTAATGGTGTTACAGTTAAATAAAGGTAATTACAGGGGCATGAGAGAGGAACTGACGAAAATCGACTGGAAGCAGAGCCTAGGGGGGAAGACAGTAGAGCAACAATGGCAGGAGTTTCTGGGTGTAATTGAGGACACAATACAGAGGTTCATCCCAAAGAAAAGAAACATTATCCGGGGGAGGATTAGACAGCCATAGCTGACAAAGGAAGTCAGGAAATGTATCAAAGAAAAAGAGACAGCCTATATAGTGGCCAAGAGCACTGGGAAATCAGAAGATTGGGAAGGGTACAAGAACAAACAGAGGATAACAAAGAGAGAAATAAGGAAGGAGAGGATCAAATACGAAGGTAGGCTAGCCAGTAATATTAGAAATGATAGTAAAGGTTTCTTTCAATACATAAGAAACAAACGAGAGGCAAAAGTAGACATTGGGCCGCTCCAAATTGATGCTGGAAATAGCTGAGATAAGGAAATAGCTGAAGAACTTAATAAGTATTTTGCGTCAGTCTTCACAGTGGAAGACATGAGTAATATCCCAACAATTAAGGAGAGTCAGGGGGCAGAGTTGAGTATGGTAGGCATTACAAAAGAGAAAGTGCTAGAAAAGCTAAAAGGTCTAAAAATTGATAAATCTCCTGGCCCCGATGGGCTGCATCCTAGAGTTCTGAGGGAGGTGGCTGAGGAAATAGCAGAGGTGTTGGTTGTGATCTTTCAAAAGTCACTGGAGTTGGGGGAAGTCCCAAAAGATTGGAAAATCGCTGTTGTAACCCCCTTGTTTAAGAAAGGATCAAGGCAAAAGATGGAAAATTATAGGCCGATTAGCCTAACCTCGGTTGTTGGTAAAATTCTAGAATCTATCGTTAAGGATGAGATTTCTAAATTCTTGGAAGTGCAGGGTCGGATTAGAACAGGTCAGCATGGATTTAGTAAGGGGAGGTCGTGTCTGACAAATCTGTGAGAATTCTTTGAGGAGGTAACAAGTAGGTTAGACCAGGGAAACCCAGTGGATGTTATCTATCTAGACTTCCAAAAGGCCTTTGATAAGGTGCCTCACAGGAGGCTGCTGAGTAAGGTGAGGGCCCATGGTGTTCGAGGTGAGTTACTGGCATGGATTGAGGATTGGCTGTCTGACAGAAGGCAGAGAGTTGGGATAAAAGGCTCTTTTTGGGAATGTCAACCGGTGACAAGTGGTGTCCCGCAGGGTTCAGTGTTGGGGCCGCAGCTGTTCACTTTATATATTAATGATCTGGATGAAGGGACTGGGGGCATTCTGGTGAAGTTTGCCGATGATACGAAGTTGGGTGGACAGGCAGGTAGTACGGAGGAGGTGGGGAGGCTGCAGAATGATTTGGACAGTTTAGGAGAGTGGTCCAGGAAATGGCTGCTGAAATTCAATGTGAGCAAATGTGAGGTCCTGCACCTTGGAAAAAAGAATACAGGCATGGACTATTTTCTGAACGGTGAGAAAATTCATAAAGCCGAAGTACAAAGGGATCTGGGAGTGCTAGTACAGGATTCTCTAAAGGTAAACTTGCAGGTTGAGTCTGTGATTAAGAAAGCGAATGGAATGTTGTCATTTATCTCAAGAGGGTTGGAATATAAAAGCAGTGATGTGCTTCTGAGACTTTATAAAGCTGTAGTTAGGCCCCATTTAGAATACTGTGTCCAATTTTGGGCCCCACACCTCAGGAAGGACATAGTGGCACTGGAGCGTGTCCAGCGGAGATTCACACAGATGATCCCTGGAATGGTAGCCCTAACATACGATGAGCGGCTGAGGATCCTGGGATTGTATTCATTAGAGTTTAGAAGGTTGAGGGGAGATCTAATAGAAACTTACAAGAGAATGCATGGCTTAGAAAGGGTGGACGCTGGGAAGTTGTTTCCGTTAGGTGGGGATACTAGGACCTGTGGGCACAGCCTTAGAATTAGAGGGGGTCAATTTAGAACGGAAACGAGGAGACATTTCTTCAGCCAGAGAGTGATGGGCCTGTGGAATTCATTGCCACGGAGTGCAGTGGAGGCCGGGACATTGAATGTCTTCAAGGCAGAGATTGATAAATTCTTGATCTCGCAAGGAATCAAGGGCTACAGGGAGAGTGCGGGTAAGTGGAGTTGAAATGCCCGTCAGCCATGATTAAATGGCGGAGTGGACTCGATGGGCTGAATGGCCTTACTTCCACTCCTATGTCTTATGGTCTTATGGACTATGGACCTGGTCTTTTGTCAGCGTTGGCTCCCTGTGATATCAAGTAATAAAGCCTCTTTCCCTTGAAGTGTAAATCTCCAGTGTGTGATTGAGTTAATATCTTTGACAAAGGGCTTTAGAGTAATAAATATTAATTTTTCCTTTTTTCTGCCTTTGCCTATCCACCATCCTGTGCATCCCTTTAAGATTTCACAATTTATCATTGCCAGTTTGCACCTTAGACCGTTGTGGTTTTAGTGTTTTTTAGGGCAATAGAGAAGAATGACTCTCGAGTAATAAATATTATTTCATTTTGAGGGCAATCAAAGAATTTGATTTAAAGGGGGAAGACATGGCAAGAAAGCTTCAGGTGTGCTCTTCCTGCTCTGTGTGACCAGTACCCAGAATCAGAAAGTATGCAGGACATGACTCCTCATTTCATTGAACTGGAAGAGTAGCTGAGTACACTGTCAAGCATGTATAGAGAAGTGGTAACTCTGCAAACTAAGACTGCACAGGCAGAGAAGGAATTGATGACCTCCGGGCACAGTAAGAGGATGAGGCAGAAAATGTTAACTGATGCATAAAGCTGGGTTTTAACTGATGTAACAGACCTGACGGACACTGTTAAACTGTAGATTTGTAGGTATTATTATTGGTGTAATAGAGCTTTTATTACACTGTCTCAAGGTGCAGATTGACAGGGTTTATGACCGGTGTAACACGGCTTTATGACACTGTGTTACAGCGTGGATGGATGGGGTTTATTATTGGTGTAGGAGAGCATTATTAGCCTGTGTTAGAATGTAGGTTGATAGGGTTTATGACTGAGGTAACACAGCTTTATTATGCTGTGCTACAGGGAAGGTTAAACGATTTATTGCTGGGGTAGGAGAGCTTTATGACACTGCCTTAGGGCATAGATTGGTGGGGTTTATTATTGATATAACAGAGTTTTATTTCTCTGTGTTAAGGTGTACGCTTATCAGGTTTATAACTGGTGTAGCTGAACTTTATTACACTGTCTTGGAACATTGTAGATTGATTGGGATTATAACTGGTGTAACAGAGTTTTATACAGTCCCTTAGATTGTGGATTGATAGTGATTATTACTAGTGGAATAGAGCTTTATTACACTGTGTTAGTGTGCAGATGGATGGGGTTTATTACTGGTGGAACAGGGCTTTGTCACTGTTACAGTATGCATTGAAATGGATTACTAGTGGTGTAACAGAACATTATCACAGTGTGTTAGAGTGCAGATTGGTAGCATTTATATCTGGTTTCACAGAGCTTCATTGCACTGTATTCAGATGTAGAATGAAAATGTCTATAACTGGTGTGACAGAGCTTTATTACACTGTAATAGAGTGTAGACTGAAAGGGATTCTTTCTGGTGTAACAGAGCTGTGTTACACTGTGTTAGACTGTAGATTGACTGTGTTGTTACTGGTGTAATAGTTTTATCAGACTCTGTTTAAGTGTAGACTGGTAGTATTTCTTTCCGGTTTAACAGAACTTAATTGTCCTGCCTTCCACTGTAGATTGATATCTCTGCTAACTGGTGTAACAGAGCATTATTACACTGTCTAGGTGTAGATTGCAGGGGTTTAAAACTGGTGTAACAGAGTTTTATTACACTGCATCAGAGTGCAGAAGTGTAGCGTTTTGTTCTGGTGTGATCGTGCTTCATTGGTGTAAGTTTGGCAGTAGATTAAAAGGGTTTATTACTGGAGTGACAGAGCTTTATTACATGTGTTGCAGTGTTGATTAACAGGGATTATTACTGGTGTAATGGAGCTGTGTTATATTGTGTTAGACTGTTAATTGATTGTGTTTATTACTAGTGTAACATCGCTTTATCAGACTGATAAGTGTGTGGACTGGTAGCGTTTATATCCAGTGTAAAAGAGCTTTATTGCCCTGTGTTCCGGTGTCGATCGTTAGGGTCATTACTGGTGGAACAGAGCTTTATTATACTCTAATAGAGTGTGAATTCGTAGGGTTTATTGTAGGATTAGGACAGTTTTAGGACACTTTATGGCTGTGTAGATTGTAGTTTGGTGGGGATTATTACCGACATTCCAGGTTCATGGCACCGTGGCTGGCTCTGCTGTACAGAAAGGTGGGAAAAAGAGTGGAAGGGTTACAGTCATAGGGGATTTGATTGTAAGGGGAGTAGATAGACGGTTCTGTGGTTGAAAACGAGACTCCCGATATGTTCCCTCCCAGGTGCACGGGTCAGGGATGTCTCAGATCGACTGCAGGACACTCTGAAGAGGGAGGGTGAACAGCCAGCTGTCGTCGTGCAAATAGGCACCAATGATATAGGTAGAAAATAGGATGAGGTCCTACAAGCAGGATTTAGGGAGTTAGGAGCCAAGTTAAAAAGTAGGACTTCAAAGGTAGTAATCTCAGGATTGCTACCAGTGCCACGTGCTAGTCAGAGTAGAAATGAAAGAATAGGCAGGATAACTGAATGGCTTGAGAGATGGTACAGGAGGGAGGGGTTCAGATTTTTAGGACATAAGGACCGGTTCTGGGGGAGGTGGGACTATTACAAATCGGATGGTCGACACCTGAGCCGGACTGGAACCAATGTCCTTGGGGCTGCTTTTGCTAACGCTATTGGGGAGGGTGTAAACTAATGTGGCAGGGGAAT
Source organism: Ginglymostoma cirratum (assembly GCA_024137785.1). NCBI lineage: Eukaryota > Metazoa > Chordata > Chondrichthyes > Orectolobiformes > Ginglymostomatidae > Ginglymostoma > Ginglymostoma cirratum. Next base: position 135,318 of record JAHRHZ010000218.1, read on the forward strand.
GGGAACCAAATGAGGACGTTAGTGGACAGTAAGGAGGTAGTAACTAAAGCCTGTAAGGAACTAGATAATGAAGTCAGTGTGACTAAGGGGAAGAGTAGGCAGAGAGCAGATGATGAACGCAAAGGGACACGTGGTCCCAACGTGTAGAGCTGGATGAACACAGCAGGCCGAGCAGGAAAGCTGACGTTTCGGGTCGAGACCCTTCTTCAGAAATGGTCTGAGGTACATTTGTTTTAATGCGAGAAGTGTAGTAGGTAAGGCAGATAAACTTAGGGCTTGGACTAGTACCTGAGAGTATGACGTTATTGCTATTTCTGAGACTTGGTTGAGGGAAGAGCAAGATTGGCAACTAAACATACCAGATTATAGATGCTTCAGGCGGGATAGAGAGGGAGGTAAAAGGGGCGGAGGAGTTGCCTTACTGGTCAAAGAGGATATCACAGCTGTGCTGAAGGAGGGCATGATGGAGGACTCGAGCAGTGAGGCACTATGGGCAGAGCTCAGAAATAGGAAGGGTGCGGTGACAATGTTGGGGCTGTACTACAGGCCTCCCAACAGCGAGCGTGAGATGGAGGTACAAATATGTAGACAGATTATGGAAAGATGTAGGAGCAACAGGGTGGTGGTGATGGGAGATTTTAATTTTCCCAACATTTACTGGGATTCACTTAGTGTTAGGGGTCAAGGTGGAGCAGAATTCGTAAGGAGCGTGCAGGAGGGTTTTCTAGAGCAGTATGTAAATAGTCCAACTTGGGAAGGGGCCAGACTGGACCTGGTGTTGGGGAATGAGCCCGGCCAGGTGGTTGAAGTTTCAGTAGGGGATCACTTTGGGAAAAGTGATCACAATTCCGTAAGTTTTAGAATATTGATGGACAAAGATGAGAGTGGTCCTAAAGGAAGAGTGCTGAATTGGGGGAAGGCCAACTATAGAAAAATTCGGCAGGAGCTGGGGAATGTGGATTGGGAACAGTTGTTTGAGGGTAAATCCACACTTGATATGTGGGAGGCTTTTATAGACAGGTTGATTAGAGTGCAGGACAGACATGTCCCTGTGAAAATGAGGGATAGAAAGGGCAAGATTAGAGATCCATGGATGACAGGTGAAATTGTGATACGAGCAAAGAGGAAAAAGGAAGCATACATAAGGTCTAGGCAGCTGAAAACAGACAAAACTTTGGTCCTACTTTCCTGATATTCTTCCAATCTGAAACGAGGAGTTAATAGGGCTAAAAGGGGTCATGAAACATCTTTAGCAAACAGGGTTAAGGAAAATCCCAAAGCCTTTTATTGATACATAAGGAGCAAGAGGGTAACTAGAGAAAGGGTTGGCCCACTGAAGGACAGAGGAGGGAAGTCATGCGAGGAGTCAGAGAAAATGAGCGAGATTCTTAATGAGTACTTTGTGTCGGTATTCACTGAGGAGAGGGACATGATGGATGTTGAGGTTAGGGATAGATGTTGGATTACTCCAGGTCAAGTCGACGTACGGAGGGGGGAAGTGTTGGGTATTCTAAAAGGCATTAGGGTGGACAAGTCCCCAGGTCCGGATGGGATCTATCCCAGGTTACTGAGGGAAGCGAGAGAGGAAATAGCTGGGGCCTTGAGAGATATCTTTGCAGCATCCTTGAGCACGGGTGAGGTCCCAGAGGACTGGAGAATTGCTAATGTTGTCCCCTTGTTTAAGAAGAGTAGCAAGGATAGTCCAGGTAATTATAGACCGGTGAGCCTGACGTCAGTGGTGGGGAAGCTGCTGGAGAAGATACTGAGGGATAGGATCTATTTACATTTGGAAGAAAATGGGCTAATTAGTGATAGGCAGCATGGTTTTGTGCAGGGAAGGTCATATCTTATCAGCTTGATAGAATTCTTTGAGGAAGTGACAAAGTTGATAGACGAGGGAAAGGCTGTGGATGTCATATACATGGACTTCAGTAAGGCATTTGATAAGGTTCCCCATAGTAGGCTGATGGAGAGAGTGAAGTCGCATGGGGTCCAGGGTGTACTAGCTAGATGGATAGAGAACTGGCTGGGCAACAGGAGACAGAGTTGTAGTGAAAGGGGGTTTCTTAAAATGGAGAACTGTGACCAGTGGTGTTCCATGGGAATCCGTGTTGGCACCACTGTTGTTTGTGACATTCATAAATGATCTGGAGGAAGGTACAGATGGTCTGATTAGCAAGTTTGCAGATGACACTAAGATTGGTGGAGTAGCAGATCGTGAAGGAGACTGTTGGAGAATGCAGCAGAATATAGATAGATTGGAGAGTTGGGCGGAGAAATGGCAGATGGAGTTCACCCCAAGCAAATGCAAGGTGATGCATTTTGGAAGATCCAATTCAAGGGCGAACTGTGTGGTAAATGGAAAAGCCCTGGGGTAAATTGATGCACAGAGAGATCTGGGTGTTCAGATCCATTGTACCCTGAAGGTCGCTACGCAGGTGGATAGAGTGGTCAAGAAGGCATATGGCATGCTTTCATTCATCAGACTGGGTATTGAGTACAAGAGTTGGCAGGTCATGTTGCAGTTGTATAGGACTTTGGTTCGACCACATTTGGAATACTGCATACAGTTCTGTTCGCCACATTACTAAAAGGATGTGGATGCTTTTGAGAGGGTGCAGAGGAGGTTCACTAGGATGTTGCCTGGTATGGAGGGCGCTAGCTATGAAGAGAGGTAAGAGAGGTTGAGTAGATTAGGATTATTTACATTAGAAAGACGAAGGTTGAGGGGGAACCTGATTGAGATCTACAAAATCATGAGACGTATAGACAGGGTGGATAGCAAGAAGCTTTTTCCCCAGAGTGGGGGCCTCAATTACTAGGGGTCACGATTTCAAGGTGAGAGGGGAAAAATTTAAGGGAGATATGCGTGGAAAGTTCTTTACGCAAAGGGTGGTGGGTGCCTGGAACGTTTTGCCAGTCGAGGCGGCACGATAGCCTCATTTCAGATGTATCTGGACAGATACATGAATGGGCAGGGAGCAGAGGGATACAGATCCTTGGAAAATAGGCGACAAGTTTAGATAGAGGATCTGGATTGGCGCAGGCTTGGAGGGCCGAAGGGCCTGTTCCTGTGCTGTAATTTTCTTTTGTTCTTTGTTTGTTCTTTGTCATAGCAGAGCTTTATTACACCTTATTAAAGTGTCGTTTGATAGTGATTATTACTGATGTAACACTGCTTTATTACACTGTGTTAGCCTGTAGATTGCTGGGGTATAGTACTGATTAACTGAGCTTTATTACACTATGTTCGAGTGCAGACTGACAGGGTGTTCTCCTGGTGTTTAGAGTTTTATTACTCTGTCAGGGTGTAGATTGAAAGGGATTATTAATGATGTAACAGACCCTTATTAGAGATAATAGGAACTGCAGATGCTGGAGAATCCGAGATAACAAGGTGTAGAGCTGGATGAACACAGCAGGCCAAGCAGCATCATAGGAGCAGGAAAGCTTGATGTTTCGGGCCTAGACCCTTCTTCAGAAATGGGGGAGGGGAAGAGGGTTCTGAAATAAATAGGGAGAGGGGGGGAGGCGGATAGAAGATGGATAGAGGAGAAGATAGGTGGAGAGGAGACAGACA
>JAHRHZ010000218.1:139297-159447 GCA_024137785.1 Ginglymostoma cirratum
GGATAGAAGATGGATAGAGGAGAAGATAGGTGGAGAGGAGACAGACAAGTCTCTATCCTTCTCCTCTATCCATCTTCTATCCGCCTCCCTCTCTTTCCCTATTTATTTCAGAACCCTCTTCCCCTCCCCCATTTCTGAAGAAGGGTCTAGGCCCAAAATGTCAAGCTTTCCTCCTCCTATGGTGCTGCTGGGCCTGCTGTGTTCATCCAGCTCTACACCTTGTTATAACAGACTTTTATTACACTGTTTCAGCATAGATTGACAAGGGTTATAATTGGTGTAGCAGGGCTTGATTACACTGGGTGAGAGGTTAGATCAAACGGGTTTATTACTGAAGTAACAGCGCTTTATGCTGTGTTGAAGTATAGATTATTATGTTTTATTATAGGTGTCGCAGAGCTTTCTCACACTGTGTTTGGGTGCAGATTCGTTGGGTTTACTACCTGCATAGCAGAGGTTTATTACAATTTGTTAGAGTCTCAATTGAAATAAATATTACTGGCCTAAACAGAGCTTTATTTAGCCCTGTTATAGTGTGTTTGGGTGTAGATTGAAAGGCTTTCCAACTGTTGCAACAAAGCTTTTTTACATTGTTTGGAGTGTAGACTGATTGTGATCATTTCTGTTGAGATGGAGTTGTCTTACAATGTGTTAGACTGTACATTGATGTTTATTAATGATGTAGCAGAGCTTTATCAGACTGTGTTAGAGTGTGGATTGATGGGGATTATTATTGGTGTATCAGAGCTTTATTACTCTGTGTTAGAATGTCAATTGATAGCGATTATTAGTAGTGTAAAAGAGCTTTATTGCGCTGTCACAAAAATCAAGTTGCTTGAAAAGCTCAGCAGATCTGGAAGCATCTGTGAAGGAGAAAACAGAGTTAACATTTCGGGTCCAGTAACCCTTCCTCAGCTCTATTTTGTTCCTGATTTACAGCATCCGCAGTTCTTTTGGCTTTTATTTTTTTTTCTATATTACACTATGTTAGAGTGTAGATTGATACGGTTTGTTACTGGTGTGACAAAGCTTTATTACACTCAGTGTGTAGGTTGATCGTGTTTAGTGCTGGTGTAGCAGAGCTTTATTATACTGTGTTACTGTGCAGGTTAGTAAGGTAAATTACTGTTGTAATGGAACACTATCACAGTGTGCTAGATTGCAGATTGGTAGCGTGCCTTGCTGGTATAACAGAGATTCATTGTCCTGCCTTAGGTCTAGATTGAAAGGGTTTCTAACAGGTGTGACAGAGCTTTATCAGACAGCTTTAGAGTGTAGACTGGGAGCGTTTATTTCTGGTGTAACACAGCTTTTTTGCCCTGTGTTCCGGTGTGGATCGATAGATTGTATTAATTAACAGAGCTTTATTAATCTGTGTAGTGTTTATTTCCGGTGTAACAGAGCTCCACTGCCCTGAGCTCAGCTTTCGAATGAAAGGGTGTATTGCCGGTAGAACAGAACTTTATTACACTGTGTTAGAGTGTCAAACGATAGGGATTATTACTGGTGTAACGTTGCTGTGTTGTACTGTGTCAGACTGTAGATTGATCTTGTTTATTGCTGCTGTAAGAGATCTGGATCATAAGAGTTTGGGTTGGTAGTTTTTATTTCCGATGTAACGGATCTTTATTGAACGTAGATTGAAAGAATTTATTGCTGCTGTGACATAGCTTTTACACTCTGTTCACATGTAGATTGAGAAGGTTTATTATTGATGTAGCAAAGCTTTATTGGACTGTGTCGCAGGGCTGATAGTGTGTTTTGAGAACACAAAACAATCCAGCACGTTACAGGCCCTTTGGCCCACAATGTTGTGCTGACTTATAATCCTACTGTATGATCAAAACTAATTTGTATACCCTTCATTTTACTATCACCCATGTGCCTATCCAAGAGTTACTTGAATATCCCTAATTCCATGCACCCACCACTGTCTGTGTAAAGAACTTAGTTCTGACATGTCCCCTATACTTTCCTTCAGTCACCTTAAAACTATGCCCCCTCGTGATAGTCATTTCCCCCTGGGAAAAAAGTCTCTGGCTATCCACTGTGTCTATGCCTCTCTTCATCTTGTACACCTCTAGCAAGTCACCTCTCATCCTTCTTTGCTCCAATATGAAAAGGCCTAGCTCCCTCAAACTTTCTTCATGAGACCAGCCCTCCATTCCAGGCAGCATCGTGGTAAATCTCATCTGCACCCTCTCTAAAGCTTCCACATCCTTCCTGTAATGAGGTTACCAGAACTGAACACAATATTCCAAGTGTGGTCCAACCAGGGTTTTATAGAGCTGCAGCATAACCTCGCGGGTCTTAAACTCAATCCCCCTGCTAATGAAAGCCAACAGATCATACGCCTTCTTAACAACCATCTCAACTTGCGTGGCAACTTTGAGGGATCTATGGTTGTGGACACCAAGATTCCTCTATTCCTTTACACTGCCAAGAATCCTGCCATTAACCTTGTTAGTGGTGTAACCAAACTTTATTACACTCTGTTCGAGTGTAGATGGATCGGGTTTCTTATGACATAGTCTTAGAGAGTAGATTGATGAGGATTATTATCGGTGTTGCAGAGCTGTGCTACACTGTGTTTGTGTCGTTTGATAGCGATAATTACTAATGAAGCAGAGCTCTGTTACACTTTGTTAGACTGTAGATTGATAGGCTTTATCACTCGTGTAACAAACGTTTATGATAGTGTGTTATATTTTAGATTGATAAAGTTTATTACTGGTGCAATAGAGTTTTATGTGTGTTAGAGTATAGAATGATGGAGATTACAACTGGTATGACACAGTTTTATTACTGTCTGTTAGCGTGTAGATTTGTAGGGTTTATTACTGATGTAACAGTGTGTTATTACACTGTTTCAGAGATAGTAGGAACTGCAGATGCTGAAGAATCTGAGAAAACAAGGTGTAGAGCTGGATGAACACAGCAGGCCAAGCAGCATCAGAGGAACAGGAAGGCTGACGTTTCAGGCCTAGACACTTCTTCAGAAATGTGTCTTCAGAATTCTTCAGAAATTACAGTGTGTCAGATTGCAGGTTGATAGCGATTATTACTGATGTGACAGAGCTTTATTACACTGTTAATGTGTAGATTAATAAGGTAAATTACAGGTTTAACAGAGTTTTATTGTGCTGTGTTAAAGTGTAGATTGCATGGGGTTACAACCTGGCGTAACCAGGTTTCATACCCGGTGTCTGAGTGTGCATTGATTGTGATCATTAATGGTATAACCGAGCTTTATTACACCATGTTAATGTGTACCTTGATCATGTTTATTACTGGGGTAGCAGAGCGCTATTGCACTGTTACTGTGTCGGTTAATGAGGTAAATTACTGGTGTAACAGAGCTATAAAACACTGTATTACAGTGTGGATTGATATTGTTTATTAATTGTATAATATAGCTTTATCACAATTAGTTAGATTGCAGACTGATAGCGTCTCGTTGCCCCAGGTTCGGGGATGGTTTGAAAGTGTTTCTTGAAGTGAAATGAAGCTGTGTTTAACTGTGTTAGACTGTAGATTGATCTTGTTGATCAGTAGTGTAACAGAGCTGTATCAGACTGTGTTACAGTGTAGACTGAAAGCCATTATTTCTGTTGTAACAGAGCTATAACTGTGTTAAGCTCTAACTGTGTTAGAGTGTAGATTGTTTGCGATTATTACTGGTGTAACAGAACTTGATTACCCTTCGTTACAGTGTAGACTGATAAGACGGCAAAATTACAATTGGCGTGTAGATTGACAGCTTTTGTTCCTGATGTAACAAAGCTGTATTCAACACTGTCAGAGTGAAGACTGATAGCGTGTATTACTGGTCTATCAGAGTTTTATTACACTGTGTTAAAGTGTAGAAGAATAGTGTTTATTACTGGTGTAACAGAGCATTATTGCACCGCGTTCGGGATTATTACTGGTCTATCAGAGTTTTATCATAATGTCTTAGAGTGTAGACTGAAAGGTTTAACGCTGATGTAACTCAGCCTTGTTGCACTGTGTCAGTGTGCAGATTGGTAGGGTTTTTGACTGATGCAACGGAGCTGTAATACACTGCCTTGGAGTGTGGATTGTTACTGATTATTATGGGTATAACAGAGCTTTATCAGATTGTGTTGGAGTGTAGACTGGTAGATTTTCTTTTGAGTGTAACAGACCTTCTTTGCCTTTTGTTCTGGCGATACGCTTTACCATAGTGTAACACAGCTTTATCACACTATGTTAGAGTGTAGATTGATAGGGTTTATTGCTGATACTCTGTATGTTTATGACACTGTGTTTGTGTGGATTAATTGGCTGTATTACGAATGCAACAGAGCTTTATCACACTGGGTTAGACTTTAGTTTGATAGAGATTATTACTGTTATAGCAGAGCTGTATTACACTGATTTGTGGTATAGAGTACTAAAGTAAATTACGGCTGTAACAGAGCTTTATCATACTGTTAGTCTGTGAATTGATGGGGATGATCACTAGTGTAACAGAGATTTATCACACTGTATTAGAGTGCCGATTTATACGGGTTGTTAGTGAAGTAACAGAGCTTTATTACGCTGGGTTAAATTGTGAGTTTATAGTGTCCATTACTATTGTAACTGAGCTGCTGTATTACACTGATTTACAATGTAGACAAATAAGCCAAACTACTGATGTAACAGAACTTTATTACACAGTGTTAGACTGTAAATTGATATGGTTTATAACTGTTACAACAGAGCTTTATTACACTGTGTTAGTGTGTAGGTTGATGTGGTTTATTACCAGTGCAACACTGTGTTAGAGTGTTGATTGATAGGAATTCCTTACTGGTGTAAGCCGACCTTGTGTTACAGTGTAGATTGGTGAGATGTCTTTCTGGTTAACAGAGCTTTGTTACACTGCATTAAGATGTGGTTTGATAAGGTATATGACTGGTTTAATGGAGCATTATTGCACTAGAGTGTAGATTGATAGGGATTATTTCCGAAAAACAGAGCATTACTGCTCTCTGAGGATCTGGATCGAAAGGGATTATTACTGGTGGAACACATACTGTGTTAGAGTGCAGATTGAGAGGTGTCCTGCTCATGTAACAGAGCTGTATTATACTGCATTAGTGTGCAGATTTGTAGGAATTATGACTGATGTAACTGAGCTGTATTACACTGTGTCTGAGTGCGTTTATGATTGCTACATTACATTGTGGTAGCGTGTGGATGATATGGTTTCTTACTGAAGTAATAGAGCTTAATTACACTGCATTAGAGTGTAAATTGATAGTGTTTGTTACTGTTGTAGCAGAGCTGCTGTGTTACACTGACTGGCAATGTAGACTGATAAGGTAAAATTACTGGTGTGATATATCAGAATTCAAAGGTGTTAACAACTTTAACATAACTCCATAAATCATTTCTATTAATCCATTAACCCACTAATTCGTGGTTATAATACCAGCTGCAGATTTTCATGTACTAGCCCGCCCCCATTCAAACTAATTCAGGGGTTCGCTACCGTATCAGGTTACAACCACTTCAATTTGCAGTTACACCCCACTTGAAAGTGCACTCATGCATAACGCGCTGTGTAAACACCTCCATTTTAAACAAGACCGACATTCCCTTCAAAGGTGCAGTAAGGCGTGACGGCTAACAAAGCTGCACAGACACTACAGGATGGAACATTTTTGCATCCCCACACCAAAAACTGTGTTATTTGATATTAAAATCCAACTGAATAGCTGCTATTACCAAGTCGTTCATCTTCCCCCTCCCAGCTAGAGTAACTCCAAGTATAAGTCAAAGGTGACAATTGGATAGCCCTGCAGACTTTTCCTGTATATTATGGAGCCAGGTACTTGTCCCAAGTTTTTATTGAACATGTGCAAAAAATTTTACCCCAATAATAAAACTAACAAACGTTAAGCAGTGTATGTAAGCAACCTTTAACTCACTAATAAAACTAACGGCGCTGTGTCCAGACCCTTGCGATCTTGAAGGAATGAATGAAACTGACAGCATTACTTCAACAGGTGTGACCACGAAACCGAATAAATGAACGATAGTAAATGGAACCACAGACAATCAAAACTGTTGGGAACTCAGACTTTTATTTAAAAAGCAGAAGATGCCTTTTTCTAACTTTAAAATTCGAACCTTGAAAATAACAAGATTAACACCTTTTGAATTATGCACGGACACTTTAATCTCATTAAAATAACCATCAACACTCGACAATAGCCAGTAACATTTAGCGCATGTTTACATCATCTCCGATTTCCTGCAAAACAGTTTTTGTACAATGTCTACCGCTTAACACTCAAGTGTTAGAATGTTCATGTATGCCTGAATTCTGTATAAAATGGCTGCTTTTTAGCTATGATTTTGCGGATTCTATTTCGCCTTACACCGTGCTGCTGTGAATGTGCAATGAAGAGGCTATTTTCGCCACTCACTGATCCTGGTCGCCTGGTTCTTTGAACGCAATCTCACAGGTGTAACAGAGCTTGATTACATGGTGTTTGACTGGAAGTTGATAGGAGTTACTACTGGTATGACAGACTTCTACTACAATGTTAGAGTGTCAATTTTTAGGGATTTATACTGAAGCAACGCAGCTTTACTGCACTGTTTTACATTGTCGATTGATAACGTTTTATTACTGTTGTAACAGAATTGTATTACACAGTGTTAGAGTGTAGATTGATATAGTTTATTACTGGTGTGCCAGTGCTCTGCCGTACTGTGTTTAGATGTAAACTATTAGCATTTATTTCCGGTGTAACAGAGCTTTACTTCCCTGTATCCGGGTGTAGATTGACAGGGATTAGGACTGGTGTGACAGAACTGTGTTGCAATGTGTAAAACAGTGGATTGACTGTGTTTATCATCGAGCAACAGAGTTGCAATGTGTACGAGTATGGATTTTTAGTGATTATGACTGATGTAACAGCCCTTCATCAGACTGTTTGAGTGTTGACTGGGTGTGTTTATTTCAGGTGTAACAGACCTTTTTTGCCTTTTGTTTGGGTGTACATTAACGGAGTTTATTGTAGAGTAACAGCGCATTATCATGCTGTTTTAGAGTGTAGATTGATAGGGTTTATTACTGGTGTAAAAGAGGTTTATCACTCTGTTAGAGTGTAGTTTGATAGGTTTTATTACTAACGTAAAAGAGCGTTATCACACTGGGTTAGAGTGTAGCTTGATAGAGATTATTACTGGTGTAGCAGAGCTGTATTACACTGATTTACAGTATAGACTAATAAGGTAAATTACCAGTGTAACGAAGATTTGTCCCACTGTTAGAGTGTAGAACTATAGGCGTTATTACTGATATGATGCAGTTTTACGATACTATGTTACAGTGTCGATTGAGAGCTTTATCACACTGGGTTAGAGTCGAGATTGATAGGGATTATTACTGGTGTAACAGAGCTGCATTATACTGACTTACTGTATAGACCAATACAGTAAATTTCTGGAAAACCAGCATTTCATTACACGTTTTAAAAAAACCCAAAAGAACTGTGAATGCTGTAAATCAGGAACAAAACCAAAGTTTCTGGAAAATCCCAGCAGGTCTGGCAGCATCTGTGAAGGAAAAAAACAGAGTTAACGTTTCGGGTCTGTTGACCCTTCAAAAGGATAGTAGTAAAATGAAGGTTATGTAGGTTAGTTTGATCTTGGAATAGGATAAAAGGTCGGCACAACATCATGGGCCAAACAGCCTGTACTATGGTGTACTGTTCTATTCAACCTATGTCTAAAAGGCATCTGAATGGGTACGTGAGTAGAGCGGGTTTAGATGGATTTGGGCCAAATGCTGGCAAATGGGACTAGATCAGTTTAGGATACTGGTCAGCATATATGATTTTTGAGTGAAGGGTCTGTTGCCATGCTGCATAACTCTATGACTCTAAACCTCTCATGGGATGCCTCCATTATATCTGCCTGTACCATCTTCCACGAAGTGCATTCCAATCCCTAACTGCTGACTAAGTGAAGAAGATGTTGTTCACTTGACCCTTGCTTCATTTACCAAATACGCTAAATCTACGCCATGTTGTTAATTTTCGTTTTACGAGCCGGACGAGTTTCTCTTTATTTACTTTTCAGCCTGCTTATGATGTTGAAAATCTCATTATCAGATCTATTCTCAGACTTCTTGTCTCCAAGGTGAACAGTGCCCATTGTTCAATCCATCCTCATAATTGAAGTTTCTTACTCCTGGAAATGTTCTGGTAAACTGCTTCTGCACTGTCCCCAGTACATTCACAGCTTTCATATAATCAGGCATCCACAACCGTACACATTTCTCCAGTGGAGGTCCAGCAGGTGTCTTTTCCAGTTTGACATCATGTCGTTTCTCCTATACTCTAGGGCTAGGGAATGCTCGGGAAAGATTTTGTTAATCTTGGAAGTTGCAGAAAAGATTTGCAAAGATTTGGATTAGTGGGTTTGACCTTAGGGGGAGAGACTAAAAAGGCTGTGGTATTTTCGCTGGAACATTGGAGGCTGAGTTGATCTTACAGAGAATTTAGATGGGAGTCTAAAACGAGATGGGAGTCTAAAATTAGACAGCATAGGCTTAAGGTGAGAGGGGAAAGATCTAAAAGGGACCTCAGGAACTGTATTTACAAATGACACATATCTCACAGAGCCTGCTGCATGTTTGGCATGGGCATTTTCAGAGGAGGTGGTGGAGGTGGGTACAATTACAAGATTAAAAGGCATCTGAAGGGGTATAGGAACAGAAAGTGTTGAGAAAGATGTGGACCAAATGCTGGAAAATGGGACAAGATCAGTTCAGGATATCTGGTCGGCATGGATGAATTGGACTGAAGGTCTGTTTCCAAAGAACAAAGAACAAAGAAAACTTACAGCCCAGGAACAGGCCCTTCGGCCCTCCAAGTCTGTGCCGATCCAAATCCACTGTCTAAACCTATCACCCAATTCCTAAGGATCTGTATCCTTAGTACAGGCTGTTTGGCCCATGATGTTGTGCTGACCTTTTATCCTATTCCAAGATCAAACTAACCTACATAACCTTCATTTTACTACTATCCTTTTGAAGGGTCAACAGACCCGAAACGTTAACTCTGTTTTTTCCTTTTTCCTGTTAGAGTGCAAATTGATCGGGATTATTACTGGTATAAATGTGCTTCATTGCATTGTGTTAGAGTTCAGGTTGATAGTGTTTATTGCTGGTACAACAGCTTTATGGCACTGTTAGTGTAGATACAGGATTATTATTGATGTGAAAGAGCTGTATTACTCTGTGTTAACTGTAGAGTGACAGGATTAATTACTGGTGCAACAGAGCTTTATCACGCTGTGTTAGAGTGTGGATTGATTGGTATTATCAATGGTGTAATGGAGGTTTATCAGTCTGTGTTAGAGTGGAGATTAATGTGGCTTATTACTGGTGTAAGAGTTTTATGACACTGCGTTAGAGTGGAGACTGGTAGCGTTTATTGTGGGTGTAACAGGGCTTCATTGCTCTGAGTTTGGCTATATTTTAAAGTGATTATTACACAGTTGTTACACTGTGTTAGAGTGTAGATTGATGGGTATTATTACCGGTGTAGCAGAGCTTTATTACACTGTGTTACACTGTGGATTGATAGGGATTATTACTGATGTAACGCAGCTGTGTCACAAAGAACAAAGAAAACTTACAGCCCAGGAACAGGCCCTTCGGCCCTCCAAGCCTGTGCCAATCCAAATCCACTGTCTAAACCTATCGCCCAATTCCTAAGGATCTGTATCCCTATGCTCCCCACCTACTCATGCATCTGTCCAGACGCACCTTAAATGAATCTACCGTGCCTGCCTCTACTACCTCTGCTGGCAACGCGTTCCAGGCACCTACCACCCTCTGTGTAAAGTACTTTCCGCGTGTATCCCCCTTAAACTTTTCTCCTCTCACCTTGAACGCGTGACCCCTCGTTATTGAATCCCTCACCCTGGGAAAAAGCTTATCTCTATCAACCCTGTCTATACCCTTCATGATTTTGAAGACCTCAATCAGGTCCCCCCTCAATCTCCTTTTTTCTAATGAAAACAATCCTAACCTACTCAACCTCTCTTCATAGCTAGCACCTTCCATACCAGGCAACATCCTCGTAAACCTTCTCTGTACCCTCTCCAAAGCTTCCACATCCTTTTGGTAATGTGGCGACCAGAACTGTACACAGTATTCTAAATGCAGCCGAACCAAAGTCTTGTACAATTTTAACATGACCTGCCAGCTCTTATACTCAATACCCCGTCCGATGAAGGCAAGCATACCATATGCCTTCTTGACCACTCTATCCACCTGTGCAGCCACCTTCAGGGTACAATGGACCTGAACTCCCAGATCTCTCTGCTCATCAACTTTTCCCAAGGCTGTACATTGCAAGACTGTACATTGATCATATTTATTACTGGCATAATGGAGATTTATCAGACTGGGTTAGTGTGTCGATTGGTAGCTTTTATTTCTGTTGTAACAGAGCTTTATTGCCCTGTTTTCTGGCATAGATTGCAAGCGTTTATTGCTGGTGTAACAGAGCTGTGTTAGGCTGTAGGTTGATCCTGTTTATTACTATTGTAATAGAGCTTTATCAAACTCTGTTATGTTGTAGATTGAGGTTTATTACCGGTGTAACAGAGCTTTCGACACTGTGTAGATAGATATGGTGTCTTATTTGTGTTACAGAGATTTATGATGCTATGTTAGAGTGTAGATTCATCAGGAATGTTACTGGTGTAACGGAGTTTTATTACTCTGTGTCAAAGTGTGGAATGATGGGGTTTACTGCTTGTAAACAGAGCTTTATGGCACTGTGGTACAGTTTAGATTGATATGGTTTATTACTGGTGTAACAAAGTTTTTACCACACCATGTCGAAGTGTTGAGATAGGAGGAACTGCAGATGCCAGAGTCAGTGGGAACACAGCAGGCCAGGCAGCATCAGAGGAGAAGGATAGTTGATGTTTCAGGTCAGGAGCCTTCTTCAGAAATGGGGAGGGAGAAGGGAGCTGGGAAATAAATAACAAATGGATGGGTGGGGCTAGGGAAGGTGATAGGTGAGTGCAGGTAGGGAGTGGTGGGGATTGGTCAGAGGGATGGGTGGGCTGGAAAGGAGGGAGAGAAGATGGACAGATTGTGTTAGGTCGAGGAGATGGGGATTAGATGGAGTGTTGGACATGGGATGGGAGTGTGGAGTGATTTTAAAAGCGGTGGATTCCATGTTTAGACCATCGGGCTGTCAGCTGCAGAGGCGGAATATGAGCTGTTGGCCCTCTAGTTTGTTTGTGGTGTCATTGTGGCACGAGAGGAGGCTCAGGATGGGCAGAGCTTCAATGCCCTGAATTTAGCTGTACATTGAAAGATTTTACTGGTGTAACAAGGCTTTATTACATTGTGTTAGAGTGTCATTTAAGAGAGATTATTTGTGGTGTAATGGAGCTGTATTACACTGTTATTCTGTAAATTTATTATTTTTATTACTGCTGTAACATAGTTTGATAAAGCTGTGTTCGAGTGCAGACTGGTAGCGTGTATTTCCAGTGTAACAGAGCTTTATTGCATTCTGTTTTGCTGTAGATTGAGAGGGTTTATTACTGGTGTAACAGAGCTTTATTAGATGCCGTCAGAGTGCAGATTGTTAGGGTGGAACAAACCAACATTACTCTGTGTTAGTGAAATGTTAAAGGGTGAATATTTGTTCTGCTGACATGTAAGAAATTAAGTGCTAAGCTGTGTCGCGGGTGACACTGTCTCGCAGACAAATTGAGGTAATCTAATTATTCTCTGTGGGTGGGGAACTAAAGAGATAAGGAACTGTCTGAAGCAGCGATTGAGAATTAGGGAAGGAGCATTCACCAATCATGAAAAGAATCACAAATGTAGCCTAATATGGTAATTAGCAGCCAAGTTTGCTTGTAACTGTGATAGTAAAGGACGCCATCACGTGTTACTAATACTACCTTGTACCTGATGAATAGACCAATCTCAATGATTTGCCCTGTTCTTTAGAGCCAGTGAGCTTCACGATGGATTCTAGTCGTACTAGCAGCTTGTAATGGACTGTACTAATAGCCAATCGCGATTGCCAGCCTATAACTGTCAGTACATTATATAAGATGAATACGTTATCCGATCGGGGGAGTTACTGTGCAAACTACCGCGCACGGCGTGGAGTTTGTAGAGTGATTCTCCAGCTTTGTAAGTGCTTACTTAAATAAAAGGTCTTAATGAGAAATTGTGGTTAATGCCGTGCATTTGTATCAAGCGTAAAGGAGACTAAACTGACATTAGGGTGCAGATTGATAGTGTTCATTAGTGGTGTAACAGAGCTTTATTACAATGTGGTAGAACGAAGATTGATGGGGGTTATTACCGGTGTAAGAGAGATTGATTACACTGTACTAGAGGTTAGATTGATAAGATTAGTTGGTGTAGCCGAGCTTTATAACACTGTGGGAGATTGTAGATTGATAGGGTTTACACCTGGTGTAGGAGAGCTCTATTACACTTTCTCGGGGTGCAGTTTGATTGATAGGGTCTATTACTGGTGGAACAGAGTTTTATGACACATTGTTCGAGTTTAGTTTGTTAAAGGTTTTACTGGGTAACACTGTATTACAGAATAGATTGATTGGGTTTATTCCTGTTGTAGGAGAGTGTTATTACACTGTCCCAGGGCACAGAAGGATAGGGCTCATTTCTGATGTAAGAGTTTTGTGACATTGTTACAGCGTAGATTGATCGAGTTTATTATTTGTCTAACACAAGTTTATCACACTGTTAATTTGTAGATTGACCTTGACTATTACTGATGTAGCAGAGCTTTATTACACTGTTAGAGTGCAGAATGACAGGGTTTATTTCTGATGTAACACAGATTTATTACATTCTGTTACATGGAGATTGATTCTGTTTATTATTGATGTAACAGAGATTTATTAGACTCTGTCAGAGTCTAATAGATTGATAGGGTGCATTACCGCTGTAACAAAAGTTTACTCCTCCATTTCTGATGAAGGGTTTAGGCTCGAAACGTCAAGTTTTCCTGCTCCTATGATGCTGCTTGACCTGCTGTGTTCATCCAGCCCCATGCTTGTTATCTCTTTACTCCTCCATGTTCGTGTGTAGATTGATATGATTTATTCGTGGTGCAAAAGAGATTTATTACAAGGTTAATAGGAACTGCAGATGCTGGACAATCTGAGATAACAAAGTGTGCTTCATTTTATGCAGAAGAGTCTAGGCCTGAAACGTCAGCTTTCCTGCTCCTCTGACGCTGCTTGGCCTGCTGTGTTCATCCAGCTTCTACACCTTGTTTATCTCCTTTATTACATGGTGTTGGGTTTATTCCTGGTGTTAACACAGAATTTGTTACTGTTGTGTTTATTGCTGATCGGGTTTATTACTGGTGTAACAGAGTGCTGGCGTGTAGATTTGAGGTTTATAACTGGTGTAATTCATCTCTTTCTATGCTGCCTTGGGGCATAGATTGATAGGGTTTAATAACGGTATAACAGATGTTTGTTACACTGCATTAGAGTGTAGATTGATCAGTTTATTATTGGTTTAGGGGAGCTTTATCACAAGGTCTTAGGGCATAGACTAAGAGGGTTTTTGACTGGTCTAACAGTTTTATGACACTGCGTTAGAATGTAAACTGTTCGAATTTGTTACTAATATAAGAGTTTACTGACAATGTGCTACAGTATAAATAGAAAGGTTTTGTTATTGGTTTGACCGATTTATCGCATTTCGTTAACGTGTCGATAGATAGGATTAACAGCTGGTGTAACAGAGCTTTATTACACTGTTAGTTTGCAGACTGGTAGCATTTGTTTACGATGTGACAGAACGTTATTGCCCTGTGTTATGGTGCAGATTGATAGAGTTTATTACCGATGTAACGGAGCTTTCTTACACTGCGTGAGAGTGTAGATTAATCAGGATTATTACTGCTATGACATTGCTTTATTACACCTTGTTAGAGTATAGATTGATAGCGTTTTTTACTGCTGTAAGAGAGCTTTATGACACTGTGCTGGAGTGTCGGTTGATTGGGAGTAGAACTGGTGTAACAGAGCTTTATTACCCTATCTTGGAGCGTATATTACTAGTGTTTATTAACGTGCTTATTTCTAGTGTCATGGAGCTGTGTACCTCTGCCTACTGTGTAGATTCCAGGGTTTATTCCTGGAATAACGGAGCTTTATTACAGTGTGTTAGAGTGTCAATTGATAGGGTTTTGTGACTGGTACAATAGTGCTTCATTACAGTGTGTTAGAGTTTAGATTGATAGCAATTATTAGTCTTTTTTTAACAGGGCTTTATTTGAATTCATCAGAGTGCAGTTTGATCAGGTCTATTGCTTGTCTAACCGAGTTTTATTACACAATGTGTTAAGAGTGTGGATTGGCTGGGAATACAACTCGTATAACAGAGCTTTATGCACTCGCAGAGAATGGACTGATAGTGATTATTGCTTTCATTGAATCTCTGCAGTGTGGGAACAGGCCCTTCGGCCCAACAAATCCACACTGACCCTCAGACCAGCCCACCCAAACACGTTCCCCCTGTAACCCACCTAATGTACACATCCCTGAACACCACGGGCAATTTAGCATGGCCATGACAGTGAAGGAACAACGATATATTTCCAAGTCAGTTTGGTGAGTGGCTTGGAGGGGAACTTGGAGGTGCTGGTGTTCCCATTTATCTGCAGCCCTTGTCTTTCTAGATGGAAATGGCCATGAGTTTGGAAGGTGCTGTCTGAGTATCTTTGGTGAATTTCTGTAGTGCAACTTGTAGATCGTACAAGCTGCTGCTACTGAGCATTGCTGGTGGAGGGAATGGATGCTTGTGGATATAATGCCAATCAAGTGGGCTGCATTGTCCTGAATGGTGTCAAGCTTCTTGAGTGTTGTTGGGGCTACACTCATCTAGGAAAGTGGGGAGCATTACATCACTCCTGACTTGTGCCTTGTAGATGGTGGACAGGCCTTGAGGAGTAAGGAAGTGATATACTTGGGTGCAGTATTTCTAGCTTCTGGCCTGCTCTTGCAGCCACTGTGTTTATGTGGTGAGTCCAATTGCGTCTCTGGTCAATGATGACACCCAGGATGTTGATAGTGAGTGATTCAGTGAAGGGAACACCATTGAATGTCAGGTGGAGGTGGTTAGATTGTCTCTTATTGGTGATGGTCACAGGCTGGCATTTGTGTGGCGTGAATGTCCCTTGCCACTTGTCAGCACGAGCCTGGATATTGTCGAGAACTTGTTGCATTTGAACATGGACTGCTTCAGAATCTGAGGAGTCACGAACAGTGCTGAATATTGTGCAATCATCGGCGTACATCCATATATCTGACCTTACGATAGAGGGAAGGTCATTGATGAAACAGCTGAAGATGGTTGAGCCTAGGACAGGACCCTGAGGAACTACTGCAGAGATGTCCCAGAACTGAGATCATTGACCTCCAACAACCACGATACCTTTGAATGTGTCAGGTATGACTCCAATCACCGGAGAATGTGCCCCCTGGTACCCATTGATTCCAGTTTTGCGAAGACTGCTTGATGCCACACTCGGTCGAATGCAGCCTTGATATCAAGTGCTGTCACTCTCTCTTCACCTCCTAGAATTCAGCTCTTTTGTCCATGCTTAAACCAAGGCTGTAATGAGATCAGGAGCTGAGTGGCCCTGGCAGAGTCCAGACTGGGCATCACTGAGCAGGTTATTTCTGAGCAAGTGCTGCTTGATAGCATTGTTGATGACACCTTCCATCACTTTACTGATGATTGAGAGTAGACTTATGGGACAGTTCTTGGCTGGGTTGAATTTGTCCTGCTTTTTGCCCAATATGTCCTGCACACAATGTTCCACATTGTCAGGTCGATACCAGTGTTGTAACTGTACTGGAACAGCTTGGATAAGGCCAGAAAGTTCTGGAGCACAAGCCTTCAGTACTATTGCCAGAATGTTGTCAGGGCCTGTAGCCTTTGCAATATCCAAGGTTTCCAAACCTTTCTTGATATCACGTGGAGTGAATTGAATTTATCACAGAATCATCATAGAATCACTACAATGTAGAAACAGGCCCTTTTGCCCAACAAGTCCGCATCGAACCTCAAAGCATCCCATCCAGACCCATCCCCCAATAACTCACCAAATATGCACATCCCTGAACACTATGGGCAATTTAGCATGGCCAATCCACCTAGCCTGCACATCTTTAGACTGTGGTAGGAAACCAGAGCACCCAAAGGAAACCGATGCAGGCACAGGGAGATTGTGCAAATTCCATATAGACAGTCGCCAAGGGTAGAATCGAATCTCATCCCTGGTGCTGTGAGGCAGCAGTGCTAGCCACTGTATCCCCCCCAACTTGGCTGAAGACTGGTATCTTTAAGGCTGGGGACTACTGGAGGAGGCCGAGATGGATGATCCATTTGCACTTCTGGCTGAAGATTGCTGTGAATGCTTCAGCCTTATCTTTTGCACTGATGTGCTGGGCTCTTCCCTCATTGAGGATGGGGATATTTGTGGCGACAACTTCTCCAGTGAGTTGGTTAATTGCCCTTGGCATCCTCAGTGTTTCCTCTAAGTATTGCTCAACATTGAGAAGTCCTTATTCATCAGCTAAGGGAGGATGGTATGTGGTAATCAGCAAGAGGTTTCCTTGCCCACGTTTAACCTGAAGCAATGAGGCTTCATGGGGTCTGGTGTCAATGTTGCAGATGTCAGTGAGGGGGACTTTGCAGGGTCGACAGGGCTGTTTCTGCCATTGTCTTTTCGGGTGGCGAGGTTGATGCCTGGTTATTCCTCCTCCTGTTGAATTTCTTTGAGACTTTGTTGCGATTTGTACAACTGAGTTTCTTTCTGAGCCTTTCAGAGAGCAATTGAGAGTCAACCACATGGTGTGGGTCTGGAGTCACATGTATGCCAGACCAGGTGAGGGTGGCAGATTTCCTTCCCTGCAGGACATTAGTGAACCAGATGGTGAACCAGCCACCGATTGATAGAGTTCATTACTTGTGTAACGCAGTCTTATCACACTGTTAGAGTGTAGATTTAAAGGTTTGTAACTGGTTTAGCAGAGACTTATAATTTGGTGTTACAGTGTAGGTGTATCACTAATGCAACCCAGCTTTTTTAAGCTGTGTTAGACTTCATATTGATGGACACTGTGACTGGTGAAACAGAGCTGTTTTGCACTGTGTTAGAGCTTATATTTTTCGTGATTATTACAGGTGCAACAGAGTGTAGATTCTCATGGTTTATAGTGTTTATGACAGGGTTTCATTACATGCTGTTGTTTGGTCTGGATTGTTACTGGTTTAACAGAGCTTTATTACACTGTGCTAGGGTGTAAATTTTTAGGAACAGAAACAAAGTTGCTGGAAAAGCTCAGCAGGTCTGGCAGCATCTGTGGAGGAGAAAACAGTTTACGTTTCTGGTCCGGTGACCCTTCCTCAGAACAGAATTTCCTCAAATTTTTAGGGTTGTTGCTGGTGTAACAGAGTTTTTGTACACTCTGTGTAGATTAATAGGGTTTTGTTCCTAGTGCAAGAGAGCTTCATGACACTGTTAGAGTTTAGATTGGCAAGATTTACTGCTTGTGTAAATCAGTTTATTACGTTGTTACAGTGTAGATTGACAGTGCTTACTATTGGTGTCACCGAGCTTTATTACATTGTGTTAGCCTGTAGATTGAGAGAGTTTATTATTGGTGTCAGAAGCCTTCATTACACTGTGTTACAGTGTTGATTGAGATATATTACAGGTGTAATAAAAAATTATTACCCTTTTGTTAGAGGGTAGGTTGATAGCATTTTATTACTGATGTATCAGAGTTTTATCACACTCTTAGAGTGTAGATTGAGTGGTGTTATACTGTTGTAACAAAGCTTTATTACACTGTTAGAGTGTAGATTGGTGGGGATTAAAAGTTTTGGCTAAGATCTGTAGCTCAGGATGCAGGTGAGGTTGTTGACTTGCCAGTCGAGCTGACTTGTTCTCATTCAGATGTTTTGTCACTGTGCTCGGTGATATCATTAGTGGAGCCTCCGATTAAGTGATGTTATTTTACTCCGCTTGGAATTTATACTGTCTGGTTTGTTATGGTGATTAGCATCATTTCCGGTTTTGATCTGGATGAGTTTCCATATGGGGTCCAATTTTATATGTATGATGATGGCATTATGGATGGAGAACCATGCCTCTAGGAATTCCCTTGCATGTCTATGTTTTGCTTGGGCTACTATGGTTACCTTGTCCAAGTTAAACTGATGCCCTTCATTGTCCATGTGTACCGATACTAAGGAGAGTTCGTACTGCTCTCTTGCTGCGAGTTGATGTTCATGTATTCTGATGGCTAGTTTCCTTCCTGGCTGTCCGGTGGAATGATTGTGGAACTCATAGCATGGTATTTTGGAAAACATGTTGGTTCTGCATGGTATGGGAATGGGGCCTTTAACCCTTCTAACTGTTTGCCGTCGAGTGGCTGTGGGCGTGTGAGTTACCATCAATCCTCGTGGTCTCAGGAGTCTTATCAGTCCCCATATGTTCTTGATGTGAGGCCAGTGTGT
Source organism: Ginglymostoma cirratum (assembly GCA_024137785.1). Taxonomy (NCBI): domain Eukaryota; kingdom Metazoa; phylum Chordata; class Chondrichthyes; order Orectolobiformes; family Ginglymostomatidae; genus Ginglymostoma; species Ginglymostoma cirratum. The sequence continues at coordinate 157,887 of JAHRHZ010000218.1, forward strand.
TAAGGCATACTGTGTCCTCCGTTAGTTGTCTGTTTATTAGGCATCTGCAGATGAAGTTGCGGGGATTTCCGTTTATAGCAAGGGTTTTGTAGAGGCGCTCTTCCTCTTTTCTGCGCAGTTCTAGAGTGTTGCAGTGTGTCCTGGCCCATTTAAATAGTGTCCTAATGCAGCTTTGTTTGTGGACTTTGGGGTGGTTGCTGTTGAAGTTGAGGATTTGATTAGTGTGGGTTACTTTTGTGTGTACTGAGGTTTGGAACTCCCCGTTGGTCATACGATCAAGTGTAACATCCAGAAAAGGAAGTAGATTGTCGTTTTCTTTTTCCCTTGTGAATTTAATCCCTGCAAATGCGCTGTTGATTAGGTGGTGGATCTCTTCTAATTTGTTGTGTTTAATAATGGCAAATGTGTGATCTTCATACCGGACCCCCAGTTTAGGTTGAATGCGGTGGAGGATGGTGTGTTCTAGTCTTTGCATGACTGTTTCTGCAATGAGTCCTGAGATGGGTGACCACATTGGTGTCCTGTTGATCTGTTTGTATACTTGACAATTAAAGATGAAGTGTGCAGTGAGGCAGAGGTCTAGCAGATTAAGTACGTAGTCATTGCTGATGGAGCTGCTGGTCTGCATTGCTGCTTCCTCTAGTAATGTGGCCACTGTTTCTTTGGCTAGTGGGATGTTGATTGATGTGACTAAAGCTGTGACATCCAAGGATACCTTAATCTCATCGTCACTGATTTTCATGTTCTTGAGGGTATCGAAGAAATCTTGGTTCGAGTTGATGGAATGGAATGATCCGTCAATTAGGTGCTTCAGTCTCTGTTGTAGGTTCTTAGCCAGTTTTTGTGAAGTTGTGCCTTATAGAGAAACAATGAGTCCAAGGTGGATGTCTGGTTTCTGTATTTTAGGAAATCCACAGAAGCTGGAGGTGTTCGTGCCTTCTGGTTTCATTCTCATGTTGTCTGTCTTGGTCATCTGCCCTGCATCCTTTCATCTCTTCAGTGTCCGGGTGATCCTATTACCTTGCTGCGGTGTTGGGTCTGTCGCCACCTATTGCTAAAAGGTTGTATCTGAAAGCAATGTCTGTGCTTCTGTCATGTCGTCTAGTTTGTTCATGATGACGGTTATGCGCCCTTTCTCTGCTGGCAGGATTCCACCCATTCTTTCGTAATGCAATCAATAAACATAGAATTGGATCCTATATACAAACCCACACAGATCAAAACCGGAAATGACACTACGCACCATAACGGACCAGACAGTATAAATTCCAAGTGGAGGAGAATAACATCGCTTCATCGGAGGCTCCACTGATGTCACCTCGCATGGTGATGAAACGTCTGAACGAGAACAATCCAACAACCTCACCTATAACCCGAGCTACAGATTTTTGCCAAAACTTTAGATTTTAAATTGTTTGCTGGAAATGGAGATTTTGGTGAGCAAAGGTGCTTCACTCACTGAGATATGCACATCATTCATTCTTTCGAGCAGATTTTAAACAGTTTGCTAGAAATGGAGATTTTGATGTACTAAGTGGCCTAACTTAATGAGTTAATCATT
>JAHRHZ010000218.1:159457-184240 GCA_024137785.1 Ginglymostoma cirratum
TTCAGAACAGATTTTGAGAACTACGCTAGAAGTGGAGATTTTGAGGTGCATACTTGCATATATCAGTGAGATACGTTGCCTGTAGCATCCAGCAAAGACTTCAAGAACATTGCTAGAAATGGAGATTTTGATGAGCCACAGTGTTTTGCGTACTGAGATACACACTTTTGTAGCTTTGCCAACAGACTTAAAATGTTAGCTAGAAACAATGATTTCGTTGAGCCAAGGTGCTTGTCTAAATGAAATATTCACTTCAGGAGCATGAGCAACACATTTAAAAGGACATGTCAAGATTTGACTGAAGTCTTTTGGAAAAGGTGTTTTGGTGTTTAAACTTGCTGATCTCACCCAGATATCTACCTTGATGGTGTCTACATTAGGTTTAATAGAAATAGACATTTGGATGTGGAAGGTTGCTTGTCTCAAAAAGTAATGCATTTCAGTAGCATGCAAAAAGATTTCAAGAAAATTGTGAGAATTGCAGACTTCGTTCAGCCAATGTACTTAACTCACAGACTTGTACACTTAGCAGCATCGGCAACAGATTTTAAGAAGCTTATCTGGAACTGGAGATTTTGATGAGCCAAGTTTCTTAGCTCACTGAAATATGCACTTCAGTAGTCCTGTCTAGCAGTTTGCTCGAAATGGAGATTTTGATGTGCCAATGTCCTTGTCTCACTGAGATATACATTTGTTAGCATCTGCGACAGATATCGAGAACTTTGCTAGAAATGGAGATTTTGATGAGCCAAGGTGCTTAGTTCACCAGGATATACACTTGCTAACTTCTCCCCCAGAATTTAGTGAGTTTGTCGGAAATGGAGATTTTGAGCCAAGTTGATTAGCTGACTGAGAAAAGCACTTCACTGGTTCTCTCTGGGAAGTTTAAAGCAGATTGCTGGAAGTGGAGATTTTGATGTACCAAGCAGCTTGTCTCAATGAGTTTTGCATTTTAGAAGCATTCAGAACAGATTTTAAGAACGTTGCTACATGTGCAGATCTTGATGTGCATGCTTGCATATATCACAGAAACACATTGTAGCGTCTAGAAAAGAATTCAAGAGCAATGCTAGAGATGTAGATTTTGATGAGCCAAAGTACTTAGCTCACTGAGATATGCACTTCTGTAGCTTTGGCAACTGTTGGAGTGAATCTTTACAGAGATAATAATCAGGAGACAGTAGAGCTTGAGGCGCGTAACTTTTATTCTTGTGTCGACCAGTACTGTACCAAAGACCTCCCTCGAATCTGACCTAGATGCTAAGATGCAATTACTATCTTAATCTGCTCTTTAGTTTCAACTTCAAGTTCAATTGGACTACCAGTACATCATTCAATCACTCAACTTGTTACTGTGATCAGAAGGGGCCCTTTTTGGTATTTGGGAAACTTACTTTCTGTGGTTCCTTGTGGACTCTTATCTCTTATCTACGATGTCTGCATCTGCTATTTTGTACTGTAACACTCTTCTTTCAGATTTCTCACCATTTCAACTCTCGTAGCTGCTGTCATTAAGAGGTAGGGAGCCCCTGTCTATTAGATTTTAGCCTCTCTTTTCACTGTCTTTGTGATTAATATGTTTCTTTCTGTAACACCCTAGAATTTATATCTACGATTATCCTGAAGAATCCTAAATAAATCCTGATTGATTGATACGCAAAAGACTTCAGAGAAATTACTAATTGGTATGAAATGTTCTTATCTTGAGGATAGCAAACAATTTTGCACATTCAATCTTACTGGAGGAAACAGAAGGCCTTTTAACTCATGCTGAAAAGACATAAAAAAGCATATCTCACAATTTATAATTTCTGTTAAACATGCTGCAAAGCTTGTTTGGGGCTGTTGTCAGCCATTTTTTTTTTTTTTTTTTTTGCTGTATTGTCATGGGACCGCCCTAACAACACATTTTTTAAAGTTTGCCAGAAATGGAGATTTTGATGAGCCAAGGTGCTTCCCTCAGTGGGATATGCACTTCAGCACTATGTGCAACACATTTAAAGAACATTGTGTGAAAGTCTGCTGGAAAAGGTGTTTTGATGTTTAAACCTGCTGATCTCATTGAGATATGAACTTCAATAGCATCTACAACAGAGTTTTAAAAGTTTGTGAAAAATAGGTTTTGATGTGCAAGGGTGCTTCTCTCACTGAGATACTGCAACAGATTTTAAAATCTTTGCTGGAAATGGATCTTTTGATGCGCCGAGTACATTGTCTCAATGAGTTCTGCAGTTTAGTAGCATGAAAAAGCATGCTTTTGACAACATTTACTAGAATTGGAGATTTTACTGAGCCAATATACTTAACTCACTGAGACATACACTTGTTAGAATCTGCATCAACTTTTAAGAAGCTTGCTGGAAATGGAGATTTTGATGGGACTAGTTGCTTAGCTCACTGAGATATGGACTTTGTTACAAAGGAGGAGGTCAAACCCCTCTGATAGTTGTACTGAAACACAAGCCTCCAATCTCTTATGGTGGGAGATGCTGTTCCCTTCTAATATTTACACCCAAAACATCCAGAGAAACATCCTCACCTTTATAATCTGTTAGTAAAACAGATTAAGCTATAATGGAGAAGGGGAGTTTAATTGAAAGAAAATCCCTGATATTCACTTTATTAATAACAAGTAACAATTTATTTGTGAGCAAATTAACAGAACTACTGACAAACCAACAAATTCCCCCCCAACTTCTAAGTATTCGCTAACTGAACAAAATTCTGCTGGTATGCTACTCCAATAAACACAAGTCTCACTGATATAACTCAAGCAGTAAGGAAAAAAGTTAAACTTAGTCTCTCAAAGTCCACACAGAGGGTGTCTTCCAGAATGCTCTGCCTTCTCCACTCTCTGTCCCGTCACAAATACCTTTCTTCTACTGATCCTGCTGTCAGTATGTTTTCTCTATGAAGATTCTTTGCTGTAAGTGCCATGGTATTTTTTTAATAGATAAGATGGTGCTTTCTTAAAGAACTTAGCAACTTCTTGTGAAAGCTGGATGTTTATTTTGCAGTTGGCTCTTCACTCTCTGACCAGTTTTCAAAAACCCTCTCCTTCTATACCTTGGACGACATATCAATTTTCTTAGAATAGCATTGATCCAACGTTGTTAAAACCATCAGATTTAAATTCAGTGATTGAAAAACAACTAAGTGCTTGGTTGAAATTAATTGGATGATTCCACTTAGTTGCCAAAACATCAAAACAAGCCTTCCTACAACCAATTGATGCATGTTTCAATTTTAGAACTGTTTGTACTGTTTTTAGAACTGTTCAGCTGCTTACAGACATTTTGTATATATCTCTAAGCTTTGAAAAGCACTTTGTCTTAAGGGGCAGCAGTACCTGGTCCCTTTATCAGTTTTTTACGAACAAATTCTAGCTTCTTGCCTTCCAATTCATGATTTCGCTACACAACTTTGGAACACTTACCCCACTTCAGAAAAAAAGAACCATCGTTATGAAAAATTGGCTGTTGTTTTTAAACCTTAATATCACTATCATGAGATATATACGCCAGTATTCTAAAGTTACACCTTTCATACTAATTCTGCATGCATACTGAACATTGGACTGTACTGGTTCTATCTTATCTACACATTTTCTTTTAAACCCACGATGACACATCTGCAGTAACATTCTTACGACCTGCAACATTTACAATCTGTAAATTTAAAGGCCTGTAACCACAGACTCCAATGAAATAATCTTGTACTCTTCTTAAATCTTTCCAAAAAGGTGAGTGTGTTGTGATCTGTATACACAACAGTCTCCAAAACATTGTAACATAAACATAAACATTGTTGGGCCTGTACCAAACTCAATAACTCTTTCTCAGTGGTGGAGTATTTTCTCTGGCAGATATTGAGTTTCTTTGAAAAAAACCAAATTGGACTTTCAATTCCACCATCATTCTCCTGTGTCAACACAGCTCCAACCCATACATTGCTGGTATCGATAGCGACTTTGCAGACTTTCGAGAAATTTGGTGTGGCTAAAATCAATGCGGTGGTTAACAAGGCTTTTAACCAAAATTTCATGTTTTTCCTCAGCAAAACCATCAGTGATGTCATCACGTTACTAATGTTTGGTACAAACTTCTGGTAGAATCTGCTCAGTCCCAAAAATCCAAGCACCTCTTTCCTTCAGCATGGTCTTGGTAATTCCTCAATGGCCTTCGTCTTCACATTCCTCGGGGTCACCATGCCCGATTGTTGTGTTCCAAGAAGGTCACTTGTGCCTTTTGCGAATTCAGTTTTTGCTAAACTTATAATCAGTTTTGCCTCCCGTAGTCTTTCAAAGAGCTCTGCCAAATACACCATGTGATCTTTCCATGAATGGCAAGAGATCAGTAAGTAATCTATATGGAAGGCACACTTCATCAATCTTGACACAACTCTGTTCATAAGTTTTTGAAATGTGGCTGGTGCACTCTTCATTCCAAAGTGCTTAAGTTTAAATTCATAGAGCCCATGTGGGGTTACAAATGCAGAAACCTCTTTCATTCTCTCCAACAAAGATGCTTGCCAGTCACCACAAAATAAGTCTAACATTGGTTGTCCAATTTTTTCCATGCAGTCGTCCAGCCTTAGAATCGAGTATGAGTCCGATTTAATTCAGGCATTGACCTTCTGATAATCCACTCAGAATTGTTGAGTACCATCAGGTTTAGGAACTAACATGCGCTTTGATTTTGCTCAATGATGTCTTCTTGGAACATTGCTTCCACTTCCTTCTCTACCTGAGTGGCGTTGAGTGAATTAAGCCTGTAGATGTATTGTTTTATTAGAACAGCATTCCCTCCGTCAACCTCATGTACTATAATATTAGTCCTCCCCATTCCATTCTTACACATGTCCTCGTATGGCTGCAACAAGCCTTTCAATTCAGTTCTCTGTTCCTGAGACAGTGAGCTCACTATCCCATCCCGTTCTCCAAGGACTTGCTCATTATTTAACTTATATTGATACACATCAAAATCCAAATCAGCTGGATTTTATTCTTAACTCTGAGGGGCAGTAATTAATACCTGTTTCTCCAGTTCTCTATCCCTGTCACAGGAAAGTTTCAGCACATTCACATGACATACCTGGTATAGTTTTATTCTATCTGGTATCTTAACCAGGTAATTGACTTGACTCCACTTCTTCTCAATCTGATAAAGACCAATAAACCTTGTTTTGAGGGGATCTCCTACTAATGGTAACAGTACCAATACTTTATCCCCACAGGCAAAGGTATGAATTTTAGATTTCTTATCTGCTTCTTGCTTCATGAGATGCTGTGCCACTTTCAGATGCTGCCAAGTTAATTCACCTGCTCTGTTTAATCTTTTTCTCACCTCAGATATTTAATCCAACTGCGAGATCTTCGGACCAATCAACTTTTTCTGAATTAATTTTCAAGGCCCTCTTAACTCGTGTCCAAATACCAACTCAAATGGAGTGAAATGAGTTGATTCATTGGGAGCATATAAAATGGCAAACAGTATAAATGGGATATCTTTATACCAATGACTTTGACATTCTTGACAATAAGCCCTTAGCATGTGCTTTAGGGTCCTATGCCACTTTTCCAGTGCTCTCAGGGGATTCAGAATGGAATACTCTTGATTTAAAGTGTTTGATGCCGAAACTATCCATGACCACCTTAAATGATTTGGCAGTAAAATTGGACCCTTGGTCTGACTGAATCTCCCTGGGTAGTCCACAATGGATAAAGAAAGCAAGCAATTCCTCCTCAACTTTTTTTGCCTTCGCATTCCATAATGGAATTTCCTCTGGAAATCTGATAGCCACATCCATTATGGCTAGCAAATACCGGCTTCCACTTTTTGACCTACGCAATCAACCACAATCCGTGTGAATGGTTCTTCAAATGCAAGAATTGGCATCAAAGGCGTTGGTTTTATTACTGCCTGTGGCTTTACTACCATTTGACATGTATGACAAGTACAGCAAAATTCAATCACATCCTTATGTAATCCTGCCAACAGAAATGCGTTTGTATGTTAGCCTAAGTCATCCTCACTCCGAGATGACCTCTCGCAGATAATTCATGTGCTATTGGCAATACCTCCTGTCTTTATACTACTGTTAACACAATCTAGTGCACTTCGGCCCATTTCTCCTTTGCACTAACCTGCCATGGTCTCCATTTTCACCTTAGGATTTCTATCCTTAAGATAATAACATTTTGGAATACATTTGGATTCCTTTTCTGATTGGGTTATACGATGCAAATCTTTTATTGGCTCATCTTTTTTGTTGTAACTCCATTTGTCTTTTAGAACTAAACGCCTCTGCCTGATTCTCCGCCTGTTCACACTTTTCCTTTTACCATTTCATCAAACACGGTGTCAGCTAACTGGGCCGCAACTCCTTCGACTTTCTCTTTGGTTTTACCTTCTTTCTGTAACTTATGACTGTGGGATCTTGTTACCCCACAGTCTGGGAAAATTCCTGGATATTTTTCTTTTAACCCCTTAGGTCCCTGGCTTTCCTTCAGCTTCTCCACTACAATGGCCTTTGATCCCGCTTGGTAGATTCCAAGAACAAACTGTATTCCTGGAATAGACACATTTTCAACCACACCCACTGTCACTTCCCCAGTCTCGAATGGACATTCCAACCTGATCTTACACAGGGGAATGCTAAATCTCTCTCCATTTATCCCACAGATTATCACTCTTTTGGGTATCATATCAGAAGGAGTGCAAATACTTTCATTTCTTACAATTAGAGACTGGTCAGCTACAATACCTCTCAATATTTTAACTTCTTTACTTTCTCTCCCATTCTTCCTGAGTAAACCCTGCCAACAGAGGTGAAGTCTTTGGAGACATCAGGCACCATCTCACTATCCTGCCTGTGACTAAGCTGCTCACTCTCCTGCAGCTCCTCGACTACTTTTGGGATTTCCTTCACTACCTCGACTAACCCCACAGGTTTAGCCTCTTTAGCCACATCCTTTTTCCCTGTGCCTTTCTTAAGCCACCAGCAATGTGACTTTATATGTCCTACTCCAATGAAGTGAAAACACCTTGAGGCCTTTCACCTTCTTTTCACCCTCTTGGGCTTCTTTATTCAAGTGTGGTAAGCTGTTTGATATACTTTTTGGTTTCCGTTGAAGGATCTCCATTTTTCCCAATGTCTATCCCTTACAGAAAGAAATTTCTGTCAGAAACTAAATTTCACTTTATGCACTAATGCATAATTATCTGCCATCTTTGTAGCTCTTGCCGCTGTTTGTACTTGCTGTTCGTCAACATGAGTCCTTATCATTTCTGGAGGTAAGTTTTTGAAGTCCTCGAGCAGAATAATCTCTCTAAGATCATCATATGGCCTTTCTATCTTTAATGCTCCCGCCCATCTTTCGAAGTTGCTTTGTTTAATTCTTTTAAACTCGACTTAAACCTGACCTGGTTCCTTCCTTATATTTCTGAACTGTTGTTATATGCTTCTGGTGCCCATTCATAGGCATTCAAAATGGCCTGTTTTACTCCTTCAGAGCCTCCTGACACCTCCCTGGCAGCGCTGCAAACATTTCATAAGCCCTCTCTACCAACTTGATCTGAATTAACATAACCCAGACAGTCCCTAGCCAATTCATCTGCCTTGCCAATTTATCAAGGGAAAGTTTGAAAAGGTTGATTTTGCTCATTCTCACTTCTATCTGATACTTTTCCTTCTGCCATTTGAAGTCTTTTTGCTTCTAGTTCCAACTTCTTCTTTGCAAAGTGAACATTCCTTCTTTTTGTTTTTTTTCTCTGCTTGCAACAATTTTTCAAACTGTCTCCATTCCCTTTCGTTCTCTTACTCCAGTTATCTTATTTGCAATTTAAATTTTTTCTAGCTTCCCTGCACTTTCCTGTTTCTCTGATATATCTAAATGCTTGACTTAACTCCTTTACAATTTCAGATTTCCTCTTGTCCCTAGTTAGATCCAATTCTAGACTGTTTGCTAATTCTAAAATAATACCCTTCCTCTGTTTTTCTGAAATTTCTTGGCAAATTTGGGAAGCAACTTCAAATCCCAGAACCTCTTTAGCAATGTTGAGAGCAATTTCCCCCACTTTTTTGATTGAAGTAACGACAAGTAATGAGAATTAAACAGATTTTTCTCACCTAAGTTTTTTTTTTTTTATTTAAAGATCTGGGACACAAATCCTCAAGTCTGTTTTAAATCTGTCCAGATCCGTTCACACCCTGTGCACGAACTGGCCAGCTCCTGGATTTGAGCTTCTAAACTGTTATGAAGGGGAGGTCAAACTCCTCTGATAATTAAACTGAAACTCAAGCCCTCAATAATTAAACCTGAAACACCCAGATAAGCTCGCCTCACCTTTACAGTCTGTTAAAATGACAGGTTAACCTGTCAGGGAGAAGAGGGGTTTAAATGAAGGAAAATACCTGATATTTACTTTTTAGTTAACAAGTAACAATTTATTTATTTAATACCAACAATGAACAAAGTAAGATAATTCCTAGCAAACTGAAAATTTCCCCTTAACTCCTGACTATACCCTCACTCAACTAAATTCTACTGGTATGCTGTTCCAGCAAACACAAGCCCAAGTAAAGAGAAAACAAATTAAAGCTTAGTCTGTCAAAGTCTACACGCCTTCTGTTGTTTTCAAGTCATAAATGCTTTTCTACCACTGATCCGGCTGTCAGGGATGTTTTCTCTGTGAAGTCTTCTATGGGGGGTCTTAGCTAGAAGTGCCGTGGTATCTTTTTATGGCTGGGAGGTGATTTCTAAGAGAGCTCAGCAATTTCTTGTGAGAGCTAACTGCTTATTTCTCAGATGGCGGTTCACTCTCACACTGATTTTCAAAAACCCTCTCCTAACATACTCTAGACGACATATAAGTTTTCTTACAATATCATTGGTCCGAGATTGTCAAAACCGTCAGATTTAAATTCAATTGACTTTCAATGGCTAAGTGCTTGATTTAAATTAATTGGTTGATTCCCACTAGTTGCCAAAACATCAAACAAGTCTAACGTTTCCAATCACACAGTCAATTGATACATATTTCAATTTCAGAATTGTCAGTACTCATTCCGCTGCTTAGACACAATTTCTGTATAAATCTCAAAGCTTAGAAAAGCTCTTTACCTCTTAAAGGAGCTGCACACTCATCTCCCTTATCATTTTTTTCCAAATAATTTCCAGCTCCCTGCTTTCCAATTCACAATTACTCTACACAACTTCATAAAATCTTAAAATCTGTTCCGGATGCGACCAAAATATATAACTCATGGAGACAAGCAACCTAGCACATCAAAATCGCCATTTCTAGTTACACAGAATCCCTACTGTGTGGAAACAGGCCCTTCGGCCCAACAAGTCCACACCGACCCTCGGAGCATCCCAACCAGACCCACCCCCCCAACAACCCACCTAACCTACACCTCCCTAAACACTACGGGCAATTTAGCATAGCCAATCCACCTAACCTGCACGTCTTTGGACTGTGGGAGGAAACTGGAGCACCCAGAGGAAACCCACGCAGACACGGGGAGAATGTGCAAACTCCACACAGACAGACGCCCGAGGCTGGAATCAAACCCAGGTCCCTGGTGCTGTGAGGCAGCAGTGCTAACCATTGAGCCACCGTGCCACCCATTAACATTTTAGCATCTGGTATAAATGCTACAGAAGTGTACAGCTCAGTGAGCTAAGCAACCTGGCTCATCAAAACCTCCATTTTCAGCAATGTTGTTAAAATCCTTTCTGGCTGCTACTAAAATGCCTAAATCATTAACACAAGCAAATAAAAATCTCCGTTTTTAGCAAACATTTTAAAATCTGCTGTAAATCCACTTCAGTTGAAGTGCTTATCTCAGCGAAGCTTTCTGATCTAAATCACCATTTCCAGCAAAACTCTCTAAAACCTGTTGCACATGCTGCCAAGTGCATATCTCAGTGACAAGCTGCTTTGTGCATCAAAATCTCAATTTCCAGCAAACCTTTAAAATCTATTGTAGATGCTATTAAAGTGCACATTTGGTTGAGATCAGCAGGTTTAAACACCAAAAACACCATTTCCAGCAGACTTCGGAAAAATGCTGGCATGTACTTGAAATTTGTCGTACATGGTACGAAAAGTGCACAGCTCAGTGAGATAAGCACCTTGGCTCCATTTCCAGCAATGTTCTGAAAATCTGTTGCAAATGCTATCAAATGTATATCTCAATGAGATAAATATATTGGCTATCAACATCTCCATTTGTGGTAACCTTTTTAAGATCTGTTGTGGATGCTATCAAAGTGTATATCAGGGTGTGATCAACAGGTGGAAACACCAAAACAACTTTTCTGGCAGACTTCAGTAAAATGCTAACATGTTTCTTAACATGTTGCAAGTGGCACTAAAATGCATGTCTCAATGAGGTGAGCATCTTTTCTCATCAAAATCTCTGTTTGTAGCAATGTTCTTGAAATCTTTTCTAGATGCTATAAAGTGTATAGCTCAGTGATTTCAGTAACTATGCGCATCAAAATCTCCACTTCTAGCAATGTTCTTAAAATCTTTCCTGAATGTTTCTAAAATGCTTAACTAATTATGACAAGCAACTTGGCACATCAAAGTCTCCATTTCTAACAAACTGGTTAAAATCTGCTGAGAGGAGAACTGAAGTGCAAACTTCAGTGAGCTAATGAGCATGGATCATCAAAATCTCCATTTCCAACAAACTCCTTAAAATTTGTGTGGATGCTACAACGTGTATATGTCAGTGAGATTAGCACATTGGCTCATCAAAATCCACATTGGTAGAAATGTTGTTAAAATCTTTTCTGGATGTTACTGAATGCATGACACTTTGAGACCAGCAACCTTGCACATCAAAATCTCCATTTTTGTTCATCTTTTCAATATCTTTTCAAAATGTAAAAAACAGTTCTCAAAGCTGAAAAAAAGTGGATATCTCAGTGAGAAAAGCATCTTGGCGCAATAAAATCTCAATTTTGAGCAAGCTTCTTAAATTCTGTTGCAGATGCCACCCAGTGTGTTTCTCAGCAAGTACATCGACTCACCAAAATCTCCATTTCTAACAATGCTCTTAAAATCTTTTTATATGCTACTCAAATGTATTACTATGGCGTCAAGAAACATTGCACAGCAGAATATCCATTTTGAGCAAACTTGCTAAAAATCTATTGTAGATGCTCTTAAGATGCATATCTGCGAGAAATCAGCAGGTTTAAACATCAAAACCACTTTCTCCAGCAGACTACAATAAGATGCTGGCACGTTCTTTTAAATGTGTTGCACATGGTACTATTGTGCATTCTGGTTGATCTAAGCACCTTGCCTTGTCAAAATCTACATTTCTAGCAATGCTCTTGAAATCTCTAGATGCTACAAAGTGTATATCTCACAAATATAAGCGACTATGCTCATCAAAATCTCCATTACCAGCAATGTTTTTAAAATATGTTCTGAATTCTTCTAAAATGCATAACTCGTTAAGGAAAGGAACTTGGCACATCAAAATCTCCATCTGCAGCTCCCTTCGTAAAATCTTTTTTGGATGCTACTGAAATGCATTACTCTTCAAGATGAGCAACCTTTCACGTTCAAAGATAAAGAGATAAAAGGTACTGCAGATGCTGGAGAATCCGAGATAACGAGCATGGGGCTGGATGAACACAGCAGGTCAGGCAGCATCATAGGAGCAGGAAAACTTGACGTTTCGGGCCTAAACCCTTTTCACGTTCAAATCTCCATTTCTAGTAAACTTTTAAAACATTATTGTAGATTCTATTAAGGTGCATATCTGTGTGAGAAAAGCAAGTTTAAACACTACAACACATTTTCCAACAGCCTTCAACCAATTGCCGGCATGTCCTTTAAATGTGTTGCACATGCTACGAAAGTGCATGTCTCATTGAGATAAGCACCTTGGCTGATCAAAATTTCCATTTAGAACATAGAACATAGAACAGAACAGCACAGTACGGGCACTTCAGCTCACGATGTTGTGCCGAACTTTTACCCTAAACCTAAGGTCTGTATAACCTCCACCGCTACCTTATACTATCATCGATATGCCTATCTAATAGCCGCTTAAATGCCCCTAATGAGGCCGACTCCACTGCCCTCTCCGGCAATGCATTCCATGCCCCTACCACTCTGAGTAAAGAACCTACCTCTGCTGTCTCCCCGATATCTACCTCGTTTCACTTTAAAATTATGCCGCCTTATAAAAGCTACCTCCACCCTAGCAAAAAGTCTAAGGCTGTCTACTCTATCTATACCTCTGATCATTTTGTACACCTCTGTCAAGTCACCTCTCATCCTTGTTCTAAAGAGAAAAGGCCCTAGCTCTCTCAACCTTTCCTTCTAAGACCTTCCATCCATTCCAGGCAACATCCTGGTAAATCTCCTCTGCACCTTTTCCAACGCTTCCACATCTTTCCTGTAATGAGGTGACCAGAACTGGACACAATACTCCAGATGTGGCCGAACCAGGCTTTTGTGTAGCTGGAGCATAACTTCACGGCTCTTGAACTCAATCTCTCCATTAATGAAAGCTAACACACCGTACGCCTTCTTAACAACTCTGTCCACCTGGGTGGCAGCTCTCAGGGAACTGTGAACATGAGCCCTAAGATCCCTCTGCTCCTCCACACTGCCAAGAATCTTTCCGTTAACCCTGTATTCTGCTTTCAAGTTTGTCCTTCCAAAATGAATCACCTCACACTGTTCAGGGTTAAACTCCATCTGCCACTTCTCAGCCCAGCTCTGCATCCTATCAATGTCCCTCTGTAACCTAGAATAGCCCTCCACACTGTCCACAACGTGACCCACCTTCATATCATCTGCGAACTTGCTAATCCACCCTTCCACTCCTTCATCCAAATCATTTACAAAAATCACAAATAGAAGAGGACCCAGAACAGATCCTTGTGGTGCACCACTCGTAACTGAGCACCATGTTGAATATTTTCCGTCCACTACCACCCTTTGTCTTCTAAGGGTCAGCCAATCCTGAATCCAATCTGCCACATTTCCCCCTATCCCATGCCTCCTTATGCATGAGCCTTTCATGGGGAACCTTATCAAATGCCTTATTTAAATCCATGTATACCACATCCACTGCTCCACCTTCATCCACGTGTTTGGTCACCTCTTCAAAGAATTCATTAAGGTTTGTGAGGCATGATTTACCCCTCACAAATCCATGCTGACTATCACGAATCAAACTGTGCCTTTCCAAGTGATCATAAATCCTATCTCTCGGAGCCCTTTCCAATAATTTGCCTACCACTGATGTAAGACTAACTGGCCTGTAATTTCTGGGATTATCCCTGTTCCCTTTTTTGAACATTTCTAACAAACTTTTTTAAAATCCATTGCAGGTTCTACCAAATGAATATCTCAGTGAGAGATGCATCTTTGGACACCTCCATCTCCGTTTCTATCAAATTTTTGGAAATCTATTGTAGATACTATTAATGTCTATATCTCTGTGTGATCAACAGGTTCAAACTCCAAAAACAGCTTCCCTGGAAGACTTCAGCAAAATGCTGGTATGTTTTCTAAATATGTTGCACGTGGTACTTAACTGTGTTTCTCAAAAGCACTTTGTTTCATCAGAATCTCCATTTCTAGAAAACTTTCAAAAACTATTGTCAAATCTACAAAATTGGATATCTCAGTGAGATCAATAACTTGCCTCATCCAAATCTAGCAAGGCACTTGAAGTCTTTTCTAGATGCCACAAAATGCATATCTCAGTGATAGAAGCAACTTTGTGCATGAAAATCTCCACTTCAAGCAATGTTGTTAAAATCTGTTCTGAATGCTTCTAAAATGCATCTTATCCATAAAAGGTACTATAGCACTTCTAGGTAAGAGTCTTCACAGAGAAAACATCCCTGACAACAGGAACAATGGAAGAAAGGTGTTTATGACAGGAGAGAGAGTGAAGAAGGCAGAGCAGTCTGGAAGACCCATTCTGTGTGGACTTTGAGAGACTAATTTTTTTTCTTATTACTTGGGTTAGATCAGTGGGACTTGTGTTTATTGGAATATGGTACCAGCAGAATTTTGTTCAAGTAGGGAATAGTTAGGAGTTAGAGTGGAATAATTTGGTTTATTAGCAGCTGTTTAATTTGTTTATTGTTACGGTTAAATAAATAAACTGTTACTTGTTACTTATAAAGTGAATATTAGGGATTTTATTCCATTTAATATTGCTTTCTCTGTAACAGTTTAACCTGTCTTTTTAAGCATCTTTTGGGTGTTTTGTGTTTAATTATTAGAAGGGAACCTCTACTCTTGCCAAAACAGATTAGGAGCTTGTGTTTCAGTTTAATTATCAGAGGGGTACGACCTCCCCCTTGGTAACAGCTTGGTGACTCAAGTCCGGCATCTAGCCAGTTCATGTACGGGATCTGAGCGGATCTGAATGGTTTTGGACAGCTTTAGACAGGAGATTAGTGTCTTAGATCTTTAAATAAAACATTGGTGAGAAAAATGTTTAATTTTGGTTACTTGTGTTTAGTGCAATCAAATGCGAGGTAAATGGTACTTAACATTGCTAAAGAGGTTTAAGGATTTGAAGATGCTTCCCAAATTTGCCAAGAACCAATGGAAAGACAGAGACAGGATATATTTTTAGACTTGGCAAACAGGCTAGATTTGGGTTTAGCAAGGGTGAAGAGTAAAGCTGAAATTGTAAAGGAGTTAGTCAAACATTTAGGTATACAGGAAAAACAGTCAAGTGCAGTGGAGTTAGAAAAAAATTAAATTGAAAATTACATAATGAGAGTTAGATGATAAAGAAAAGGAAAGAACAGCCAGGGCAGAAGAAAGGGAAAGAATGTTCAAGTTAGAAAATATGAAGTTGAAACTTGAAGCAAAAAGACTTGAAGGGACAGAAAGAAGTGTACAAGATGGAAGGGAGGATGAGCGTCCTCATCGTAGCCAATAGCCTGTTAGGGATATGTACAAAAATGTCCAAATATTACTGAAATTTGCTGAAAAAGATGCAGAAGCCTTTTTTATTTCCTTTGAGAAATTCGCTAGGCAGATGAATTGGCCAGAGACAGTGTCGATAATGTTATTTGAGACCAATTGTTAATGTTAATTCAGGGGAGGTGATGGCCAAGTGGTATTATCACTGGACAGTTAATCCATTAGCCAGATAATGTTCTAGGGAATGGGGTTTGAATCCCTCCCCAGCAGATGGTGGAATTTGAATTCCATAAATATCTGGTACCATTTAGCTCGCATTTGATTGAACTAAACACAAGTAACCGAAATTAAACATTTTTCTCACCAACGTTTTATTTAAAGATCTAAGACACTAATCTCCATAAATATCTGGAATTAAGAATCTAATGATGACCATGAATCTATTGCTGATTGTTGGTAAAATCCATCTGGTTCACTAATGTCCTTTAGGGAAGGAAACTGCCATCTTTACCTGTTCTGGCCCTACATATGACTCCAGACCCACAGCAATGTGGTTGACTCTGAACTCCCCTCTGGGTAATTAGCGATGGGCAATAAATACTGCCTAGCCAGCGATGTCCTCATCTCATGAATGAATAAAGAAAAAAAAAAGTTGGTCGGCAGGGCTAGTTTTTGCAGCTCTCTCAGGGGAGGCGTCTGGAGACTATGAAGGAGGAAAACAGGCTGTTTTGAGTGGCTATGAATTGGCACCAAAAGCATAAAAACAATGGTTCAGAAATATAAAGAAGGAACCAGGTCAGACTTATGTCGAGTTTGAAATAATTAAACACAGCAACTTTGATAGATGTGTGAGAGCATTAAAAATAGAAAAGACATATAAGGATCTTATAGAGATTATTCTGCAGGAGGAACTTGAAAACTCATTTTCAGAAATGATAAGAATGCATGTTGAGGAACAGAAAGTTGAAACAGTGAGAAGAGCTGCAGAGATGATGGGTGAATATGCATTAGTGCATAAATCGAAATTTAGCTTCCGACTACAATTTCATTCTCGGTGAGATAGAAATTGGGAAAAAGGGAGATCCTTCAATGAAAAGCAAAAAGTAGATCTCAATGAGACCAGTTTATCACGTGAAAAAAGAAGCACTAGACGGTGAAAAAGAGGTGAAAGGCCTCCGGTGTTTTCACTGTAATGGAGTGGGACACATAAAGTGACAGTGCCGATGGTGTAACATGGGCACTGGGAAGAAGGACGTGGTAAAAGAGGCCAATTCAGTGAGATTAGTTGCAGTAGTGAAAGGAATCCCAAAAGAAGTCGAGGAGCTGCTGGACAGTGTACAACCTAGTCATGGGCTAGATAGTGAGATGGTGCCTGATCTCTACAAAGACTTCACCACTGTGGGGAAGGTTTACGAAGGACGAACAGGGGGAGAAGGTAAAGAAGTTAAAATATTGAAGGATATGGAAGCTAACTAGCCTCTAATAGTAAGAGATGAAAGTATTTGCACTCCTTCTGAAATATTGCATGAAGAGTGGTAATCTGTCGAATAAGTGGAGAGAGATTTAGCATTCCCCCGCGTAAGGTTAGGGTGGAAAGTCCATTCAAGACTGGGGAAGTGACAGTGAGAGTGATTGAAGAGCGGCTATTCCAGCAATACAGTTTGTTCTTGGAAACGACCTAGCAGCATCAAAGGTGGAAAAGACAACCCTTGTCGTGGAGAAGCTGAAGGAAAACCAGCCAACTGAGGAGTTCAAGAAAAAACCCTTGAATTTTTCCAGACTGCATGGTAACACGATCCTGCAGTCATAAATCGAGCATAGAACAGTACAGCACAATGCAGGCCCTTCAGCCCACAATGTTGTGCTGACCTATTATACGACGAAGATCAAACCACCCTGCATGCCCTTCATTTTAGTATCATCCATGTCCCTATCCAAGAGTGGCTTAAAAGTGTCTAAAGTACCTGACTCCACTGCCACAGCCAGCAGCGCATTACATACGCCCACCACTCTCTGTGTAAAGAACCTACCTCTGACATCTCCACAATACCTTCCTCCAATCACGTTAAAATTATGCCTCTGATAACAGTCATTTCCGCCCTGGGAAAATGTCTCTGGCTATCCACTGTATCTATGCCTCTCATCATCTTGTACACCTCTATCAATCACCTCTCTTTCTTCTTTGCTCCAGTGTAAAAAGCCCTAGCTCCCTCAACCTTTCCTCATAAGACCTGCCCTCCAGTCCAGGCAGCAACCTGGTAAGTCTCCTCTGCACCCTGTCAAAAGCCTCCACATCCTCTCTATAATGAGGCAACCAGCACTGAATGCAATATTCCAAGTGTGGTCTAACCAGGGTTTTATACAGCTGCAGCATAACCTCGCGGCTCTTCAACTCAATTCCCCTGCCAATGAAAGCTAACACACAAAACACCTTCTTTGCAACCCTATCAACTTGGAACGCAACTTTGAGGGATCTATGGACATGGATCCCAAGATTCCTCTGTTCCTCCACACTGCCAAGAATCCTGCCATCAATCCTGTATTCTGCATTCAAATTCAACCTTGCAAAATGAATCACTTCACACTTTACTGGGTTGAGTTCTATCTGCCACTTCTTTGCCCAGCTCTTCATCCTGTCAATGTCCCTTTGCATTCTGCAGCAGCCCTCCACACTTCCCACAACTCCACCAACCTTCGTGTCATCAGCAAACTTACTAACCCACCCTTCACTTTCTGATCCAAGTCATTTATAAAAGATCACGAAGAGCAGAGGTCCCAGAACAGATACCTGCGGAAAACCACTGGTCACTGAGCTCCAGGCTGAATACTTTCCATCTGCTACCACCCTCTGTTTCTATTGGACAGCCAATTCTGTATCCAGACAGCCACATTTCCCTGAATCTTACATTCTGAATGAACCTATCTCGGGAACCTTATCAAGTGCCTTACTAAAACTCATATACACGACGTCCACTGCTCTGCCTTCGTCACTGTGTTTTGTCACAATCTCAAAGAATTCAGTAAGGCTTGTGAGGCACGACCTGCCCTCACAAAGCATTTTGTAGCATCTGCAAAAGATTTTAAAATGTTTGCTAGAAGTGGAGATTTTGATGGGCAAGGTTGTGAGTCTCAGTAACTTACGCATTTTAGAAGTATCCAGAAATGATTTCGAGAAACATTGCTAGAAATGGAGATTTTGATGAGCCGAGTTGCTTAGATCCCGGAGGTATGCATTTTGTAGATTTTACAGCAGATCTTAAAATGTTTGCTAGAAACAGAGATTTTGATCTGATAAGTAGCTTGTCTCAATGAGATTTGCATTTTAATGACATTCAGAACAGATTTTATGCATATTGTTAGAAATGCAGACATCAAAAGAATTATTATTATAGCATCAAAAAAAATTGAAGAACATTGCTGGAAATGGAAATGTTGATAGCCAAGGTGCTTATCTCACTGGGGTATGCACTTGAGTAGTATGTGCAACATGTTTAAAGAACATTCCTGCGTTTTACTGAAGTCTGCCAGCAAAGGTTTTTTTTGGTGTTTCAACCTGCTGATCTCGCCCAAATATGCTCTCCAATAGCATCTACAGTAGATTTTAACATGATTGCTAGAAATGGAGATTTTGATATGCAAAGCTACTTATTACACTGAGAAATACATTTGGTGGAAATGGAGATTTTGATCAGCCAGGTTGCTTACCTTGTCAGCTCCTTGTACAGCAGATTGAAAAATTTTTGTAAGAAATGAAGATTTTGATTTGCAAGGTTTCTTGTCCAACAGAGTTATGCATCTTAATGGCATCCGGAAAAGATTATGAGAACATTGCTAGAAATGGAGATTTTGATGCACCAAGTTGCTTAGATCACGAAGATGCGCACTTCAGTAAGTCATTCAGTAGATTGTGAAAGGTTTGATAGAATTTGAGGTTTCAATGTGCCAAATTGCTTGTTATGCATTTTATGCATAAGTTATGCATTTTAGTTGCAACCAGAAAAGATTTTAAGAACATTGCTTGGAAATGGAAATTTTGATGAAGCAACGTACTTATCTCTCGGAGATATGCACTTAAACAAGTTATTCAGTAGACTGTGATAGGTTTTCTAGAAGTGGAGATATTGATGTGCCAAATTGCTTGTCTCAATGACTTATGCATTTTAGCCGCATCAGAAAACATTTTAAGAACATTGCTACAGATGGAGATATCGATGAAGCAAGGTGATTATCTTGCTGAGATATACAGTCTCATAGATTTTACAGCAGATTTTTGAAAAAAAATGCTCAAAATGGAGAATTGACTGTGTTACATTGCATTTTTCAACAAGATATGTATTTTAGTCGCATTGAGGACAGATTTTAAGAACATTGTTTGAAATGGAGATTTTGGTGTGCGTAGTTGCTTATATGACTGAGATACACACTTCAGTTGCATGTGCAACGTAATTTAAGGACATGCATGTGTTTCACTGAAGTTTGCTCGAAAAGGTATTTTTGTTAGATATTTTTGATAGAGTTTATTATGATATACTAGACATTTGTTACACTGTGTAAAATTGTAGATTGGTTGATTGATAGGGTTTATTCCAAGTGTGGATTGATCGGGTTATTATTGAAATCACTAAGCCTTACTACTGGTGTGGCAGAACTTTATTACACTGTCAGACAGTTTGGATTGGAAAGCAAGTTGCTAGTATCACAGAGCTTGATTACACTGTGTTCGGTTGTAAGACCATAAGACCATAAGACATAGGAGTGGAAGTAAGGCCATTCGGCCCATCGAGTCCACTCCACCATTTAATCATGGCTGATGGGCATTTCAACTCCACTTACCCGCACTCTCCCCGTAGCCCTTGATTCCTTGCGAGATCAAGAATTTATCAATCTCTGCCTTGAAGACATTCAACGTCCTGGCCTCCACTGCGCTCCGTGGCAATGAATTCCACAGGCCCACCACTCTCTGGCTGAAGAAATGTCTCCTCATTTCCGTTCTAAATTGACCCCCTCTAATTCTAAGGCTGTGCCCACGGGTCCCAGTATCCCCACCTAACAGAAACAACTTCCCAGCATCCACCCTTTCTAAGCCATGCATTAGCTTGTAAGTTTCTAGTAGATCTCCCCTCAACCTTCTAAACTCTAACGAATACAATCCCAGGATCCTCCGCCGTTCATCGTATGTTAGGCCTACCATTCCAGGGATCATCCGCGTGAATCTCCGCTGGACACGCTCCAGTGCCAGTATGTCCTTCCTGAGGTGCGGGGCCCAAAATTGGACACAGTATTCTAAATGGGGCCTAACTAGAGCTTTATAAAGTCTCAGAAGCACATCACTGCTTTGTAGATTGATGGTGTTTATTAGTGCTGTAAAAGAGCTTTGTGGCACTGTGTTACTTTTTGTAGATTCATAGGGATTATTACTGGTGGAACAGAGCATTATTACACTGGCCAAAGGTGTAGTTTGATATGGTTTACAACTGGTGCAACAGAGCTTTCTCACACTGTGTTAGGGTGTTGATTGATAAGGTTTATTACAGAAATAACGCAGGTTTATTACGCTGTGTTTGACTGTGCATTGATAGGGTGTATTAATGGTGTAGTGGACCCTGAGTACATTGTGTAACAGTGCAGTTTGCTACCATATATTACTGTTTTAACAGAACTTCAAAACACAGTGTGAGACTGCAGATTGATCGGGTTCATTGTTGGTATAACAGACCTTTAGTACGCTGTGTTAGAGTGTACATTGATAGGGTTTATTACCGATGTAGCAAAGCTTTACTACACTCTGTTAGAGTGCAGATTGATATGTGGTAATTCTGGTGACATGGAATGTTATCACACTGTGTTTAAGTGTAGACTGGTAGCGTTCATGGCTGTTGTAACACAGCTTTATTACCCAGTGTTCAGGTGCCGATTGATAGACCTTAATACTCGTGTAACAGAGCTGTGTTGCATGTGTTAGACTGCTGATTAATTGTGTTTATGATCGTGTAACAGAGCAGTATTGCAGTGTGATGGAGTAGTGATAACAAGCATGGGGCTGGATGAACACAGCAGGTCAAGCAGCATCATAGGAGCAGGAAAACTTGACGTTTCGGGCCTAAACCCTTCATCAGAAATGGGGGAGGGGAAGAGGGTTCTGAAATAAATAGGGAGAGAGGGAGAGGCGGATAGAGGAGAGGATAGGTGGAGAGGAGGCAGACAAGTCGAAGAGGCCGGGGATGGAGCCAGTAAAGGTGAGTGTAGGTAGGGGGGTAGGGAGGAGATAGGTCAGTCCAGGGAGGACGGACAGGTCAAGGGGGCGGGATGATGTTAGTAGATAGGAGATGGGGGTGTGGCTTGAGGTGGGAGGAGGGGATAGGTGAGATGAAAAACAGGTTAGGGAGGTGGAGATGAGCTGGGCTGGTTTTGGGATGCGGTTGGGGGAGGGGAGATTTTGAAGCTTGTGAAATCCACATTGATGCCATTGGGCTGCAGGGTTCCCAGGCTGAATATGATTTGCTGTTCCTGCAGCCTTCGGGTGGCATCACTGTGGCATTGCAGGAGGCCCAGGATGGACATGTCGTCTGAGGAATGGGAGGGGGAGTTGAAATGGTTCGCAACTTTGTTATCTCGGATTCTCCAGTATCTGCAGTACCTTTTTATCTCTGATGGAGTAGTGATTGTTACTGGTGTAACAGACATTTATCAGTCTGTGTTGAATGTAGAGTGGTTGTGTTTATTTCAGGTGCAAAAGACCTTTAATGGCTTTAGTTTGGGTGTACATTGATTAGGGTTTATTATTGGTGTAACAGAGCTACATTACATTGACTTAGAGTACAGACCAACAAGGTAAATTTCTGGAGGAGCAGAGCTTTATTACATGTTGTTGGAATGTAAGTTTATCAGGGTTTTCACTGGTGTAACAGAGATATATCCCAATCTGTTCGAGTGTAGATTGACAGGGGTTATTATTGATGTAACATAGCTTTGCTACACTGTGTTAGAGTGTAAATGATAGTGTTTATTACTGTTGTAGTAGAGCTTTATTGCACTGTGTTAGAGTGTTGATTGATAGGAATTATTACTGGTGTGGCAGACATTGAGTACACTATGTGACAGTGGAGGTTGGTGACATTTCCTTTTGGCGAACAGAGCTTTGTTACACTGTCTGTAAGTGTAATTTGAGAAGGTATATGACTGGTTTACGAACGTGTACTTACACTGTTTTAGTGTGTTACTTGACAGGAATTAATACTGGTGTATCAGAGCATTATTGCTCTGTGTAAGAGTGTCGACACAGCTTTTTTACATTGTGTTGACATGTAGATTGGTATGTTTTATGACCGATGTAACTGAGCAGTATTACACTACATTGGTGCATGGATTATTTGATTGTTCCGGGTGTATCAGAGCTTAATCAGACTGTTTTCGAGTGCAGACTGGTAGCCTTTATTTCAGGTGTAACAGAGCTTTATTGCCTTGTTTTTGCATGTGCATTAATAGAGTTTATAACGGTGGGCCAAAGCTTTATTATACTGTGCTACTGTGTAAATTAATAGGGTTTATTACTTGTGCAACAAAGCTTTATTACACTATCTTAGAGCGTAGATTGCTGGGGTTTATTAGTGGTGTAACAGAGTGTTATTCCACTGTGTTTACGTGTAGACTGGTAGTACTTATTTCCATTGTAACAGAGCTGTATTGTCCTGTGGTCAGTGTAGATTTATAGGGCTTTTTATTACTGGTGGTAGAGAGATGTGTTACAATGTGTTAGACTGTAGATCGATTGTGTTCATTACTAGTGTAAAAGAGCTGTATCATACTGTGATGGATTGTGAATTGTTAATGATTATTGCTGGTGTTAAAGAGCTTTATCAGACTGTGTTCGAATGAGACTGGTAGTATTTATTCCACGTGTAACACAGCTTTATTGCCCTTTGTTCAGGTGCACTTTGATAAAGTTCATTACGGTGTAACAGAGATTCATCAGACTGTGTTAGAATGTAGATTGATCGGTTATTACAAATGCAACAGAGCCTTATCACACTGTGTTTTAACGTAGATTGGTAGGGATTGTTACTCATTTAACAGAGTGTAAATTGTTGGGGTTTACCAGTGGCACAGCACAGCTTAATTGCTCTGTGTTAGTGTGTGGATTGAGGGAGTTTATTACTGATGTAACAGAGCATTATCACACTGTGTTAGAATGTAGAATGATTGAGGTTATTTCTGGTGTAACGGAGCATTGTTGAATTGTTTCCGGAGTAGATCAACAGGGATTGTTGCTGATGTAACACAGCCTTGTTACGCTGTCTTATATTGTAGATTGGTTTTTTAATGCAGTCGATTGTTGGGGAGTATTACTGGTGTAACAGTGCTTTATAAAACTGTGCTAGAGTGTAGATCAATAGGGATGATGACCGATGTAGCAGAACTTTATAACACTTGGTCAGAGTTTAGATTGATAGGGTAGATTTTTTGTTGTAAAACAACTTTATTGCACTGTTTTCATGTGCAGATTGGGAGTGTTTACTACTGATGTAGCAGAGCTTTATTACACTGCATTAGATTGCAGTTTGTTCAGGTGTACTACTGGTGAAACAGAGCTTTATTGCACTGTGTCAGAGTAAAGTTTGATTGGGATTATTACTGCTGCACCAGAGCTTCATTACACTGTGTTAGAGTGTAAATTGATAGGGCTTATTGCTGTTGTAATAGAGCTTTATTACACAGTGTGTAGATTGATAGATTTCTTTACTCGTGCAACAGTGTTTCGTGACACTCTGTTAAGAGTTTGGATTGATATAGTGTATTTTTGGTGTTTATAGAGCATCATGAAAGTGTGTCAGAGTGTAGATTGATAGGGGTCATTTACTGGTGAACGAGGCTGTATTTCACTTTGTCGGAGTGTATATTGATCGTATTTATTACCAGCGTAACAAAGCTTTGTGACATTATGTGACAGTGTAGATTGACAGGAATTGTTACTGATGTAACAGAGCTCGGTCACACTGTGTTAGAATGTAGTTTGATGGGGAGTATGCAGTGTTACAGTGTAGACTGACGAGGTGAATTACTTTTGCAACAGATCTTAATTACACTGTGTTGGAGTGTAGATTGATTGGGATTATTACTGGTGTAACAGGGCTTTATCACACTGTGCTAGACTTTAAATTGATAAGGTTTATAAATGGTCTAACAGATCTCAGTGCACTGTGTTAGTCTGCAGATTCATAGGGATCATGACTGGTGTAGCAGACCTATGTTACACTGTTTTAGACCATAGACTGGTAGTGTTTATTTCATGTGCAACAATGCTTTATTGCCCTGTGTTCAGGTGTAGATTGATGGGAATTTGTCATGTAACAGTTCTGAGGAAGGGTCACCGCACCCGAAACGTTAACTGTGATTTTTTTCTTCACAGACGCTACCAGACCTGCTGAGCTTTCCAGCAACTTCTGTTTTTGTTCCTGATGTACAGCATTTGCAGTTCTTTTGGCTTTTCTTTGTAACTCTGTATTAGAGTGAAAATTGATGGGGTTTTTACTGAAGTAACAGATCTCTATTACCATGTGTTACACTGTGGATTAATAAGGTGAATTATTGGTGTACCAGAGCTTTACTACACTGTGTTAGAGTGCAGATTGATAGGGATTGTTACTGATGTAGCAGACCTTCAGTGCATTGTGTTATAGTGCATCAGATTGTGGATTGATCGTGGCTACTCATGTTCTAACAGAGTTCAATCACTCATTGATAGTAGGAACTGCAGATGCTGGAGAATCTGAGATAACAAGGTGTAGAGCTGGATGAACACAGCAGGCCAAGCAGCATCAGAGGAGCAAGAAGGCTGACGTTCGGGCCT
>JAHRHZ010000218.1:194240-234518 GCA_024137785.1 Ginglymostoma cirratum
AAAAACCCCAGGCCGCTTTATACCACTGACATAATGTGCAAGGTTGACAATATATAAAGCTTGTTAATCTTGGTTTAGGCCCGAAACGTCAAGTTTTCCTGCTCCTATGATGCTGCTTGACCTGCTGTGTTCATCCAGCCCCATGCCTGTTATCTCTGGTTTGTTACCCGTGCCACGTGATAGCGAGGCAAAGAACAGGGAGAGATACCAGCTGAACACGTGGCTGCAGGGATGGTGCAGGAGGGAGGGTTTCAGGTATATGGATAACTGGGGCTCATTCTGGGGAAGGTGGGACCTCTACAAACAGGACGGTCTTCACTTGAACCAGAGGGGTACTAATATCCTGGGTGGGAAGTTTGCTGGTGCTATTCGGGTGGATTTAAACTAGCTCAGCAAGGGCATGGGAACCTGTGGTGTAGTTCCAGTACACAGGAGGATGAGAGAAGGGAGGACATGGACAGGATTTCACCATCACAGGAGTGTGCTGGCAGACAGCAAGCTGGTTTGAAGTGTGTCTACTTCAATGCCAGGAGTATCCGGAATAAGGTAGGTGAGCTTGCAGCATGGATAGGTACTTGGGACTTCGATGTTGTGGCCATTTCAGAGACGTGGATAGAGCAGGGTCAGGAATGGATGTTGCAGGTTCCAGGGTTTAGATCTTTCATAAAGATCAGGGAAGGTGGTAAAAGAGGGGGAGGTGAGGCTTTGTTAGTCAAGGACAGTATAACGGTGGCTGAAAGAACTTTTGACGAGGACTCGTCTACTCAGGTGGTATGGGCTGAGGTCAGAAACCGGAGAGGAGAGGTCACACTGCTGGGAGTTTTTTATAGGCCTCCGCAAAGTTCCAGGGATGTGGAGGAGAGGATCGGCAAAACGATTCTGGGCAGGAGTGAAAGGAACAGGGTGGTCATTATGGGAGACTTTAACTTCCCCAACATTGACTGGAAATGCTATAACTCTAGTACGTCGGATGGATCGGTTTTTGTCCAATGTGTGCAGGAGGGTTTCCTGACACAGTATGTCGAAGGGCCGACAAGAAGGGAGGCCACACTGGATCTGGTACTTGGTAATGAACCAGGCCAGGTGTTTGATTTAGTGGTAGGGGAGCACTTTGGAGAGAGTGACCATTAATTCGGTTACGTTTAGTTTAGCGATGGAAAGGGATAAGAACATGCCACTGGGCAAGAGTTATAGATGGGGGAAGGGCAATTATAATGCGATTAGGCAAGACTTAGGAGGGATAGAATGGGGTAGCAAAATGCAGGGGATGGGGACAATCGAAATGTGGAGCTGGTTGAAGGAACAGATATTGCGTGTTCTTGAAAGGTATGTCCCTGTCAGGCAGGGAGGAAGTGATAAGGTAAGGGAACCTTGCTTTACAAAAGAAATTGTAGATCTTGTTAAGCGGAAGAGGGAGGCTTGTGTGACATTGAGACGAGATGGTTCAGATGAGGCGATGGAGAGTTAGATTAGCTAGGAAGGATTTAAAGAGAGAGTTAAGAAGAGGAAGGAGGGGACATGAGCAGTCATTAGCAGGTAGAATTAAGGAGAACCCTAAAGCTTTCTATAGGTATGTGGGGAATAAAAGGATGACTAGGGTAAGAATCGGGTCAGTCAAAGACAGAAGTGGGAAGTTGCGTGTGGACCCTGTGGAGATCGGAGAGGTGCTAAACAAATATTTCTCATCTGTTTCCACTTGGGGAAAAGGAGAATATTGTACAGAAGACTGAGATACGGGCTATTAGATTTGAAAGGATTGAGGTTAGTAAGGAGGAGGTGTTATCAATCCTAGAACATGTGAAGGTCGATAAATCCCCTGGGCCGGATGGAATTTTTCCGAGGATTCTCTGGGAAGCTAGGAAGGAGATGGCGGAGCCTTTGGCCTTGATCTTTGAGTCGTCATTGTCTACAGGTTTAGTACAGAGGACTGGAGGATTGCAAATGTTGTGCCATTGTTCAAGAAGGGCAGTAGAGATGACCCAGGTAATTATAGACCAGTGAGCCTTACATCTGTTGTAGGAAAAGTTTTGGAAAGGATTATAAGAGATAGGATTTATAATCATCTAGCAAGCAACAATTTGATTGGAGATAGTCAACATGGATTCGTCAAGGGCAGGTCGTGTCTCACAAACCTCATTGAGTTTTTTGAGAAGGCAACCAAGCATGTGGATGAGGGTAGGGCAGTTGACGTGGTGTACATGGACTTCAGTAAAGCCTTTGATAAGGTTCCACATGGTAGGCTATTGGAGAAAATGCGGAGGCATGGGATTGAGGGAGATTTAGCAGTTTGGATTAGAAACTGGCTTTCTGAAAGAAGGCAAAGAGTGGTGGTTGATGGAAAATATTCAGCCTGGAGTCTGGTTACTAGTGGTGTGCCACAAGGATCTGTTTTGGGACCACTGCTGTTTGTCATTTTTATAAATGACTTGGACGCAGACATAGGTGGATGGGTTAGTAAGTTTGCAGATGACACTAAAGTCGGTGGAGTGGTGGACAGTTTGGAAGAATGTTGCGGGTTGCAGGGAGACTTGGATAAACTGCAGAATTGGGCTGAAAGCTGGCAAATGGAGTTCAATGCAGATAAATGTGAGGTGATGCACTTTGGGAAGAATAATAGGAAGGCAGAATACTGGGTCAATGGAAAGATTCTTGGTAGTGTAGATGTGCAGAGGGATCTCGGTGTCCAGGTACATAGATCCCTGAAAGTTGCCACCCAGGTTGATAGTGCTGTTAAGAAGGCATACGGTGTGTTAGGTTTTATTGGTAGAGGGATTGAGTTCCGGAGCCGTGATGTCATGCTGCAACTGTACAAAACGCTAGTGTGGCCTCACTTGGAATATTGCGTACAGTTCTGGTCGCCCCATTACAGGAAGGATGTGGAAGCATTGGAAAAGGTGCAGAGGAGATTTACCAGGATGTTGCCTGGTCTGGAGCGAAGGTCTTATGAGGAAAGGCTGAGGGACTTGGGTCTGTTCTCATTGGAGAGAAGAAGGCTAAGAGGGGATTTAATAGAGACCTACAAAATGATCAGAGGATTAGATAGGGTGGACAGTGAGAGTCTTTTTCCCAGGGTGATGACGTCGGCTAGTACGAGGGGGCATAGCTGCAAATTGAGGGGTGACAGATTTGACACAGATGTCAGAGGCAGGTTCTTCACTCAGAGAGTGGTAAGGGTGTGGAATGCCCTGCCTGCCAATGTAGTTAACTCAGCCACATTAGGGGCATTTAAACAGTCCTTGGATCAGCATATGGATGATGATGGGATAGTGTAGGGGGATGGGCTTAGATTAGTTCACAGGTCGGTGCAACATCGAGGGCCGAAGGGCCTGTTCTGCGCTGTATTGTTCTATGTTCTATGTTGTTTGGGAGCTGTGACTTGTGACTCGGTGTCTGCAGTTACTGGGCTGATAGTCCTTTTCCTCCTCAGGGAGACAGTTGAGCTTTCAAAGCATGCTGAATGGCTCTATTCAAGGCATCTTTTTTCATTCTTTCCTTAACACTTTTTCCACATTTCTCACTTTGAGCCTTTTCCAACTCTTGTAATTTGAGCAGACTCTTTTTCTGTGTCCTGGTGTTTCTTGGATTTTAAATGGTTATCATCGACCTTGAATGTGGCAAATTGTTTGTCACAAGATATATAGCAGTTGTAGCAGTCCCCTTGCTCTTTTCCTCTCCAGCTATTATCTGGTCCCATTACACGTTCTTGGAATTTTTCAGTTGTTACTGGAGATTTGTCTGCTAATGTATGCTCCAGGTTATATCTGTGCCAGTCTGTTTTGTAGTTTGACTCCTGAATCTCAGCAACACCAAAAGACACACGACATGTGATGCAGTTGTAGGAAGACATTGCTTAAACAAAAGTAACATTTAGAACATAGAAGAAGAAATCAAGTCCACAAATCAGACAAAATATTAAGAACATCCATATACTTAGCACAAGTTGAATCTTTAGGACTTCCTAAAGCTTATTTCTCAATTTATGAAGCAAAACATTGTTGTTATTTTGCATGAAGAATGAAATCTAGAGTCTAAGCAGAATATTCTTGTTGTCAGCAATTTCTCCTGTACGTCAACTTTGTTGGCGATATTTTTAGCTGCTGAGATCCTATGCTCTTGAATTCTTTCTCGAATCTCACTGGCTCTGTCTTCACTTTTAACGTGCTCCTTAAAACTAATATCTTTGGTCAGAGCTTTGATAACTTATTTTTTTCTCGTGTGTCAAACTTGTTTGGTGACATTTCTGGGGAGTATCTTGGAGCATTTTATGTAAATGGTGCTAAAGAAATGCAAACTTGAAATAATATCACTGACCCAATTCTACTCCTGTGTATAACTTAATAGCTTTTCAGGGGATATACCGTGAACATGATTATAGGAACAGAGAAGAAAGGAGCAGCAGGAGGCCATTCAACCCCTTGGACTTTCTATGCCATTCATTGTAATCATGGCTGATCGCCCAACTCAACAGCCTAATCCTGCTTTCTCCCCATAACCTTTGGTCCCATTCACCCCAAGTGCTATATTGAGACACCTGTTGAATACATTCAATATTTTGGCTTCAACTACTTCCTGTGGCAATGAGTTTCATGGGCTCACTGCTCTTTGGGTGAAAAAATGACTCCTCATCTCTGTCTTCAATCATCTACCCCAAATCCCCAGACTTTGACCCCTGGTTCTGGACATACCCACCATTGGCAACATCCTCCCTGTGTCTGCTCTGTCTAATCCTGTTAGGATGTTATCAATGTCTTTGCGATCCCCCTCTCATTCATCTGAATTCCAGCGAAAACAATCCTAACTCAGCCAATCTCTCCCCATACATTAGTCCCACCCTCCCTGGAATTAGCCTGGCAAATCTTTGCTGCATTCCCTCGAGAGAAAGAGCATCCATCCTCAGAAAAGGAAACCAAAACTGTACACAATATTCAAGATGTGGTCTCACCAAGGTCCAGTATAACTGTCACAGCTCATTCCTGCTCCTGTATTAAAAACCTCTCGCAATGCAGGCCAACATACCATTTGCTTTCTTTCCCACCTGCATGCTTACCTTCAGTGACTGGTGTGCAAGGACCCTGAGGTCCCACTGCACACTCCCCTCTCCCAATTTACAGCCATTCAGATGGTAATCTGCCGCCTTGTTTTTGCTTCCAAAGTGAATAACCACACATCTATCCAAATTATACTGCACCTGCCATTGATTTGCCCACTCACCCAACCTGTCCAGATCTTCTGAAAGATCTCTGCATCCTCGTCAAAGTTCACCTCCCACCCAACTTGGTATCGTCAGCAAACTTTGAGATGTTACATTTTGTTCTCTGATCCAAATCTTTAATATATATTGTGAATAGCTGCGTTCTAATCACCGATCCCTGTGGAACCCCACTAGTTACTCCCTGCCAATTTGAAAAGGACCCATTAATTCCTCCTCTTTGTTTCCTCTCTGCCAACCAGTTTTCTATCTATCTCAACGCACTTCCCCTATCCCATGCGCTTTCATCTTGCACATTAATCTCTTCTGCAGGATATTGTCAAGCACTTTCTGAAAGTCCAAATATACCACATTGACTAGCTTCCCTTTGTCCACTCAACTAGTTATATCTTCGTTCAGTTCCAACAGATTTGTCAAGCATGATTTCCCTTTCCCCATCCATGTTGACCCTGTCTGATCCTGCCACTGCTTTTGAAATGTTCTGCTATAAAGTCCTTGATAATAGATTCAAGAAATTTCCCCACTACCGATGTTAGGCTTACTGGTTGATAATTTCCTTTTTTCTCGCCCTTCCTTTTTCAATATTTATGATTATGAATTCTGCATTTGTCAAACTGCAGAATATGAAACCTTTTCCTCTGTTGTTAGGTAGAAAATAAAACAACCGTGTACTTGCAACTATTTTCAAGGAGCTAGCCACTGCAAACTTCATTCATGAAAAGCTGCTCACCGTAGAAGAGCAACCAGTAAATACCAATCACCACCATCAATTCTTATCCCCATATTATCATAGAGGCAGGAAGCTAGATGAAGCAACAATTACGAAGAGATGACTGTAAACACTGAAGGTGCCATGAGCAGACAAACATGAAACTGTTTTGTTGAGACATAGAGTCCAGAATAAAGTTAAAGAGAAACTTTGCAAAATGTTAGTTCATCCTTAACTGGAGTGTTAGGTCCAATTCTGGGTACTATAGTCCAGCAAGGATGTTAAGGCATTAGATATCATGAAGAAAGTGGTTGAGACTGTTTTCAGGATAGACTGCAGAAGCTGAGGTGAATCTACATTGCGAAGATTGAAAGGAAATGGACAGAATTGTACAACATAATTTGATGTCTGAAGATAGTACATTAGAAGTTAATATACCCATTGACTGAAAGAGGAGGAGAGATGGTTGGGAAGGTGGAGATCCAGCGGAGAGGAGTGATTGTGGGGTGGAGGCAAAATTGCAGGAGCGAGGTGAAATTACGGAGGGGTGGGAGGCGGGATTGCGGCAGGGGAGAGGAGAGATTCTAGAGGGGTGGAGGATAGTTTGCAGAGGGGAGCAGAGATTCGCGGGATAGAGGAGAGATTGCAGCAGGGGAGGGGGGTGGAGGAGTAATGGCGGAGAGGATCGTCTTCATGGAGTTGCCAAAAGATTGATCTTGTGAGACTGGAAGATTCCTAACATGTCTGCTGATCAGTGAACAATAGCTTTGAGTAAACAGAACAATTTTTCTAAGATTGTTTACAACCACTTTCTAAATGAATATGTTAAGGAAAGGGTACTCCATTTCAGTGGTAAATTTGAGCCCTAGATGATGATCATAGACCTATACAAAAAGTTATTTCATGCGGATTCAAATATTGCAAATGTAACATCTAAATGTTGGAAACAGGCAAGGCGATAGAGCCTTGTTTTCATGCCATCATAGATGTGTCTTGCATGCTTACCAACAAACATGTTAGAAAGAGTTTGATGTAGAGAATACCTCATGGTAATGCCGTCAATTTGGGCATAAATGGTGTTATTGGAACTGATATCAACTGCACAAGTTGCTAAGTTCATGAGTTTGATACACACCTCATCAGACACAGGTCATGTGTCAACATTTCAATGGCTTATTTGAAGGGTATACTGATAAGAAAGCTGACAATGTTGAAAGAGCAAATGGGCCTGCTCTTGCTCTCAATATGAAGCTCTTGTATGATCTTAGTGAACATGAAGGAATCCTTTCCTGTGGACGTGGAAAACTCAATTCGACATGATTGCAACAGTTTTACACAGCCATTTGACCAATTCACACTTGCAGAGTCAGACTCAGATGCAATAGAACATTAACAGGAACATCGCTTTTGTGTGTCTCGGGTAACCCATACATGGTGATGGTAGTAAGGCATGAGAATTACATACATCATGATGCCAGTTATCCCCTTTAGAAAAATCCAAAAAGTGATTCACAAATGAATAACATGACATGTGTTTCGATGCTGGTGAGATGACAGATGAGTAAGCCCAACAACAAAAAACAAAATTGCTGGAAAAGCTCAGCAGGTCGAGCAGCATCTGTGAAGAAAAGATCAGAGTTAACGTTTCAGGTCCGGTGACCCTTCCTCTGAATTTCTTTTAAGAGAGGAGTTCTGTAGGGCAGGAGCAGCCTGAAACAATGGGTCTACCCGGACAGTCCTGTTTGTGGATTTTTGGGAGGAGGTAGAAGTGAGCTGTGCAGGGCTGGGGTACTCTCAGCTTGGAAGCAGTTGGGGGGGAGATCACCAGATGAAATTAGATCAGTTACCATGGTAGATACGATGGCCTGATGCATCATGGTGGGCTCATGGTCCAGGGGAAGATAGGAGGAGGGATCTGAGAGCTGGCGCTCAGCTTCTGCAAGGTGGAGGTCAGTACGCCAGACTACAACAGCACCACCCTATCGGCAGGCTTAGTAATGAGGTCAGGGTTTGATCGAAGTGCACAGAGTGCAGTCAGTTCAGAGGGAGGTAGGTTGGATTTGGTGAGGGGGGGCAGTGAAATTGAAGCAACTAATGTCACGTCGACAGTTCTCAATGAACAGATCAAATGCAGGTAAAAGGCTGGAGGGAGGGGTCCAGGTGGAGGGCAATGTTGGAACTGGGGAAAGGGGTCTGTGGGACAGGGAGACGACTCTTGTCCAAAGAAATGAGCACAGAGGTGAAGCCACTGGAAAAAGTGTTCATTGCCATTTTGTGCCCGAAATTCAGTCAGGTGGGGAGGCAGAGGAATAAAGCTAAGGCCTTTACTGAGTAGAAAACGTTCAGCATCAGAGAGCAGAAGGTTATGAAGAATGATCAATACCCGACAGTTGTTGCATCTTGTGGGCCTTGATGCCTGAAAGGAAAAGAAAAAGTTTCCTGTTAGCACAACGAATGAGCCAGAGCATGAAGTGAAACTGGGAAATGGTACAGCCTCGAGTCAGCGTGATGTGCTGCTGTTGTAGAGAATGGCTGAGAGTGTACATGTGACGCTAAATGGCACTGAGTGTGGATCTCATGACCTAGGGGTGCAGGTGCATAATTCCTTGAAAGTGGAATTGCAGTTGGACAGGGTAATGAAGAAAGTCTTTGGCATGCATGTACTCAGTGGTCAGTGCAGTGAGTGTAGGAGTTGGGATGTCAAGTTGCAGGACATTGCTTGGGCTGATTTTAGAATCCCGCATTTAATTCTGGTCTCCCTGCTATAGGAAAGATGTTGTCAAAGTTGATTAGTTTCAGAGAAGATTGACAAGGATGTTTCTGGGATTGGATAGTTTAAACTGTAGGGCAAGGCTGAATAGGCTGGGGCTAATTTCTCTGGACCATCTGAGGCTGAGGGGTGACCTTATAGAAGTTTGTCAAATCAGGAGGTTTATGGATAAGGTGAAGAGCCACGATATTTTTCCCACAGTCGGGGAGTCCAAAACTAGAGGACATAGGTTTTAGGTGAGAAGGGAAAACTTTAAAAGGGACTTGAGAGGGCAACTTTTTCACACAGAGGGTCATGCCTGTATGGAACGATCTGTGAGAGGAAGTGATGGAAGCGGATATGATTACAACTTTTAAAAGGGATGAGACGCATGGATAGAGTGGATAGCAAGAGGTTTTTTTCCCAGGGTGGAAATGGATATCACGAGGGAGCATAATTTTAAGATAATTGGAGGAAGGTAAAGGGAGATGTCAGAGGTAGGTTCTTTACCCAGAGAATGGTGGGTGCATGGAATACACTTCCAGCAGTGGTGCTGGAGTCAGAGACATGAGGGACGTTTTAGCGACCCTCAGATAGGCACATGGATAATAGTAAAAAGAAGGGTATGTAGGTTAGTTTGATGTTAGTCAACGACAGTAGGTCGGCACATTGTCATGGGCCAAAGGGCCTGGACTGTGTTTTCCTGTTCTGTGCTATCTATGTCTAAAAAGCATCTGAATGGGTAAATGAATGGAGTGGGTTTGGAGGGATATGGGCCAAATGCTGGCAAATGGGACTAGAGCAGTTTAAGGTGCAGGTCAGCATGTATGATTTTGAGTGAAAGGCCTGCTACCATGCTGCACAACTCTCTGAATCTAACCGTCCTATGGGATGCCTCCATTATATATGACTCTACCACCTTCCAGGAAGTGCATTCCATGTCCTAGCAGCTGACTAAGTGAAGACGTTTTTGTTCACTCCACCCTTGCTTCATTTACCGGATGCTTTAAATCTGTGCCTTGTTGATAATTTTTGTTTTATGAGCTAGAAGAGTTTCTCTACATTTACTTTTCAGTCTTCTTATGATTTTGAAAACCTCATTATCAGATCTAGTCTCACACTTATTGTTTGCGAGGTGAACAGTGCCCTTTCTTCAATCCATCCTCATAACTGAAGTCTCTCTTTGCTGGAACAAAATCAAAGTTGCTGGGAAAGCCCAGTAGGTCTGGCAGCACCTGTGAATTCGAAAACAGAGTCAACGTTTTGGGTCTGGTGAGCCTTCCCAGAACTGAGCAAGTTTTCCTCCAGCCATTGCAATACTCTTCTGAACCATCACCCTTCTTTATCTAATCACCTTGTATCCAGGAATATTCAACACCAAGTCCTACTTTTTCTCTTGAGACAGGTCTCTTATTGCCAGAACACCATTACCCCATATAGCAATCTGTGGCTGCAACTCACCAAAATTATTGATTATTCTCCGTGCATTCACAGAAATGCACAGTAACTTCGATTTAAAATATTTAAATTTCTCCAACTCCACCAAGTAACTCGGGCAACCAAACACTTGAATTGACACCTATTAACTAAGAAGGCATTTGGCATACTTGCTTTCAGAGCATAGATTTAAGGTGGAAAAGCCCTGGGGAAAATTGATGTACAGAGAGATCTGGGTGTTCAGGTCCACCTGAACAGGTTACCTTCAGGTAACCTGAAGGTGGCAATGCAGGTCGATAGAGTGGTCAAGAAGTTCAAGAAGGGTGTCGTGGGTAACATGTGATTGACTCATAGGAGGTCGTTTAGAGGTCAGAATAGCTCAAGTCAAAATATAAAAACATTTTTTTTTGTCCTGGACTGCTTCAGGACGTAGTTGAATTTTGCCAGGAGTGTCATACGTGTCAGGCAATTGGCAAACGTCAGGCAGTAATAAAAACAGCAATTTTTGTACCCATTCCTACATTTGAGGGACCTTTTGCAAGGGTTTTAATTGATTGCATAGGACCCCTACCTAAAACAAGAAGTGGGAACCAGTATTTGTTGACAGTAATGGATGTGTCCACTCGATTTCAAGAGACCATTCCATTATGCAATATCACAGCTAAAAGGATTATAGAAGAGTTGCTAAAATTTTTCACCAGATATGGACTACCCACAGAGATACAATCAGACCACGGGTCAATTTTTGCATCAAAATTACCCAGGAAAGGTATGGGTAGCTTCGGAATAAAACAGTTGAAATCCACTGTGTACCATCCAAAATCACAAGGAACAATATAAAGTTGGCATCAAATTTCAAGAACCATGTTGAGGGCTTATAGTCAAGAGTATCCATATGGTAGGGTTAAAGGAATTCCATTTGTACTTTTTGTAATCAGGAATGACCCAAATGAATTGACCAAATTCAGTCCATTTAAATTAGTTTTTGGACATAATGTGAGATGACCACTCAAATCTATTAAAGACAAATTGATGAGTCAAATTTTAGAGAACACATATTTGGACTGTGTGTTAAAGAGAGCAAGGAAGTTGGCTAGACAGCATTTAAATGTAGCACAGCACATGTTGAAACAGGAAGCAGACAAGAAATCAACAAAAAAAATTGCCAGTTTGTTAGTGGAGATAAGGTGTTAGTGCTACTTCTCGTGATAGGTGAACCTTTAAAAACAAAGTTTAGTGGAACTTATCAAATCAAAAAGAGGTTGAGTGAAGTGAATTATTTGATAAGAACTCCAGACAGAAGGGGTGGCATGGTAGCTCAGAGGTTAAAACTGCTGCCTCACAGCACAGGGACCTGTTTTCGATTCCACCCTCAGGTGACTGTGTGTGTGGTGTTTGCACATTCTCCCAGTGTATGCATGAGTTTCCTCAGGTGCTCTGGTTTCCTCTCACAGTCCAAAAATATTTAGGTTAGACGGATTGTGCATGCTAAATTGTCGATAGTGTACAGGGTGTTTAGGTTAGGTATGTTAGCTGTGGGAAATGCAGAGTTACAGGGATATTAGCATACAACATAGAACATTACAGCACAGTACAGGCCTTTCCGCTCATAACGTTGTGCCGCCCTATTATCCTACTAAGATCAAACTACCCTGCATGCTGTACATTATACTATCATCCATGTGCCTATCCAAGAGTCGCTTAAAAGTCTCTAAGGTATCTGAATCGACTACCACTGCCAGCAGCGCATTCTGCATGCCCACCACTCTCTGTGTAATGAACCAACCTCTGACATCTCCCCTATACCTTCCTCCAATCACCTTAAAATTATGCCCCCTCATCGTAGTCATTTCTGCCTTGGGAAAAAGTCTCTGGTTATCCAGTCTATCTATGCCTCTCATCATCTTGTACACCTCTATCAAGCCACCTCTCATCCTTCTTCTCCCCGATTTAAAAAAAAATGCCCTAGCTCCCTCAACCTTTCCTCATAAGACCTGCCCTCCAGCCCAGGCAGCATCCTGGTAAATCTCCTCTGCACAATCTCTAAAGCTTCCACAACCTTCCTGTAATGAGGCGACCAGAACTGAACACAGTATTCTAAGTGTGATCTAGCCAGGACTGTATAGAGGTGCAGCATAACCTCGCTGCTCTTAAACTAAATTCCGCAGCCACTGGAAGCCAACACACCATACACCTTCTTTATACCCTATCAACAGGGGTAGCAACTTTGAGGGATCTACGGACATGAACCCCAAGATCCCTCTGTTCCTCCACACTGCCAAGAATCCTGCCATTAACCCTGTATTCTGCATTCAAATTCAACCTTCCAAAATGAATCACTTCACACTTTTCTGGGTTGAATTCCATCTGCCACATCTTTACCCAGTTCAGTATCCTGTCAATGTCCACTTGACACCTTCAACAACCCTCCCCACTATCCACAACTCCACCAACC
This sequence comes from Ginglymostoma cirratum, assembly GCA_024137785.1. Taxonomy (NCBI): domain Eukaryota; kingdom Metazoa; phylum Chordata; class Chondrichthyes; order Orectolobiformes; family Ginglymostomatidae; genus Ginglymostoma; species Ginglymostoma cirratum. The sequence continues at coordinate 206,800 of JAHRHZ010000218.1, forward strand.
TTTGTGTTATCAGCAAAATTACTAAACCACCCTTTCACTTCCTCATCCAAGTCATTTATAAAAATCACAAAGAGCAGAGGTCCCAGAACTGATCCCTGCAAATCACCACTTATCACCGAGCTTCAGGCTGAATATTTTCCCATCTGCTCCCACATTCTGCCTTCTGTGGATCGCCAATTCTGTATTCAGACACCCACATTTCCCAGAATCCCATGCCTCCTTCCTTTCTGATTGAGCCTACCATGGATAACCTGATCAAACACTTTGCTAATATTCATACACACCACATCCACTGCACTCCCTTCATCAATGTGTTTTGTCACATTCTCAAAGAATTCAATAACGCTTGTGAGGCACGACCTGCCCCTCTCAAAGCCATGTTGACTGTCTCCAATCAAACTATGCTTTTCCAAATAATCATAAATACTGTCTCTCAGAATCCTCTTCTAATTTTCCCACCACAAAAGTAAGACTGAGTGATCTGTAACATTGCATACAGTCTGTTGGCAGAACGTGGGAGCTAGCTGATTCTAACGAAGTGCTTTAAGATTATAATAGAAACTAATATGACAAAAGTTAGTTCTGGGTCCAGTTTTACAGCTACTTCTACTGTTAGCATTCTTTAACTAATGAGTTGCAAACAATCTATTTCGTACAGGACATGCCAGGCATCTTTTTTAAGATATAAGGAAAGTTTCCCAAGAATAATTAACTTACATACCTATGTTTGAATGTTTTCCCCAAATGCTTCTATTATATTTTAGTCATGTATGTCTGTCTATAATTATGTTGTAGTTTATCTGAAGAATCTTTAACTCAAACCTATTTCTTAATCTTGTAGATAATTTCAAGGAAACAACTGTTTAAAACAAAATAACTTTAACTGTTGTTTTCACAGCTACCTGATGAGTTAGGTTGATTGTCTGATGGGGTGAAATTTACATCCCTTATTCTAACTGATACTGTTCAGTGAGTGGGATAACATCCTTTCATTAATGAGGCTGGAATCAATCACTTGTCATGGCTTAATGAACTTGTTCGATCCTTCAGATTTTTAGGAGCCACAGTCCCATTGCAGAAGTTTTATCTTTTCCAAAGATTGTTACACATCTTCAAACTGTCTGCCATTAAATATTCTCTTATGTCGAACCATCTCTGATGGCTACTTGTGCAGCGCCTCCTGTTTAAAGGTACCATTGTGTTTCACTTAAATACTGAAGCAGTTGTTTCACTTTTTTTTTAATCACTTGTCCGCAGTTTTGTATCTAAATGGTGGAGCAGGCTTTTTAATTCTGATTATCCCTTGTCAGCCATTCTGTGTCTTGCAAATATGTGCAGCTCTTGCATCCAGAAAAGACTTTAAGAACATTGGACAGAGATTTTAGTTAGCCAAGTTGCTTAGCTCACTGAGACGTGCACATTAATAGGTTTTTAAAACAGATTTTAAAACGTTTGTTAGAAATGGAGATTTTCATCTGCCAAGTTGCTTGTCTTAAGGAACCGTAGCATTTATTAACTATTAATATAATTTTGGAAGCATCCAGATAGGATTTGAAGAACATTTCTAGAAATTGAATTTTTGATGTTCATAGTTGCTTATTTGAGTGGAAGATGCAGGTTAGTAGTATGTAGATCACATTTAAAAGACTTGCCAGCATTTTGCTGGTCTATTGGAAAAATTGTTTCTGTCCTATCAGCATCAGAATTTAAGACGTTTCATGACTGTGACATTCTGCTGTTCTGATGTGCTTTTGTCACTGAATCAAGCATTTTAGTACAGTCAGCATCACAATTTAAGACTTTTGGTGACTGTGAGATTTTCATGTTCCCGTGTGCTTATCTGTCTGAAATTAGCCCATTATTAGAAGCCGCATCAGATTTTAAGAAGTTTGATGACTGTGAGATTTTGAAGTTCCTATGTGCTTATCTGATTGAAAAAAGCAGGTTGGTACAGTCACCATCATTTTTCCAGAAGGTTCATGACCGCACAGATTTTTATGTTCCAGTGTGCTTATTTTGTTAAAATAAGCGTTTTAGAACAAACACCATCGGATTTGAATAAGTTTGTTGACAGTCTGAATTTGGCTATCCAACATGCCTATCTCGCAGAAATAAGCACTTTGGTACAATCACAGCACATTTGGAGATTGATAACTATGAGATTTGGAAGTTCCTTTGTGCTTATCCCATCAAAATAAGCACGTTGTTACAATCTGCAAAAGATTTTCTGTAATTTAATGACAGTTAGAATTTGACATTTCAACATGCTTATCTCACAGAAATAAGCACTTTACCATCAGCATCACATTTTAAGATGTTTGATGACTGTTAGATTTTGATATTCCAATGTGCCTATCTCACAGAACTGAACACTTATCTCTTTGAAATATACAGTTTGTTGCAATCAGCAGCACATTTTCAGAAATGTGATGACTGTGAGATTTTGATTTTCTGATGTGCTTACCTCAATGAAATAAATACTTTGGCCAGTCAGCATTACTTTCTGTGAAGTTTGAGTACTGACATTTTGAAGTTCCTATGTGCTTATTTCTTTTAAAATAAGAATGTTGGGATAGTCAGCATCAGAGTCTCTGTTGATTTTAATGACTGAGTGGTTTTGATATGCCAACGTGCTTAACTCACTAAAATGAGCAGTTCCTTACAGTCACCATCAGTTTTCCAGAAGTTTCTTGACTGCGCAGATTTTGATGTTCCAGTGTGCTTATCTCGCTGAATGTCTTAGTACAAACATAATCAAATTTTAAGAAGTTTGATGACAGTTTCAATTTGATTATCCAAAACAGTTCTCTCACTGAAATAAGCACTTTGGTATAATCACCATCACATTTTAATAAGTTTGATGACTGAGAAATTCTAATTTCTCAATGTGCTTAGCTCAATGAACTAAGAAATTTGGTACAATCAGCAGCAAGTATTATGCTATTAAATAACTTTAAGATTTTGATGTTCCAATGTGCTTATTTCACAGAATTGAGCTCTTTAGTACCATCAGCATCAATGTTTCAGATGTTGGATGACTGTGAGATTTTAATGTTCCAGTGTGCGTTTCTCCTGAAATAAGCATTCTGTACGAATATCATCAGATTTTAAGAGGTTTGATGACAGTGAAAACTTGTCATCCATACATGTGCTTATTTCACTGAAAGCACTTTGGTACAGTCAGCATCAGATTTTAAAAAGTATGATAACTGAGAGTTTGAACTTTCTATGTGCTTGTCTCATTGAAATATGATTGTTAATATATTTAAGCATCAGTTTTTCTGTCCTTTAATGACTGAGAGATTTTGTTGCTCCAGTGTGCTTATCTCAATAAAATAATCAGTTTGGTGCAATCTGAGTCAGATTTTCAGAAATTTAATGACTGAGATTTTGAAGTTCGGATGTGCTTATATCACTGAAATAAATGCGATCAGCAATTAATACAATCAGCATTACCTTTTATGAAATTTGATGACTGTGAAATTTTGAAGTTCCAACGTGCTGTTTCATCGAAATAAGGACTTTGGAACAAACAGATTTTCTGTTGTTTAAAGACTCTGATTTCGATGTTCCAATGTGCTTAACTCAGTGAGACAAGCACATTTGTGCAATCTGTAGGAGAGTTTATGAAGTTCAATGACTTGAGTGGTTTTGGTGTGCCAACGTGCTTGACTCACTAAAATGAGTGCTTTGGTATAGTCAGCATCAGTTTTCCAGAAGTTTTATGACTGCACAGATTTTGCCGTTCCAGTGTGCTTATCTCACCAAATAAACATTTTAGTTCAAACACCAGCAGACTTTAAGGAGTTTGATGACAGTTTTAATTTGACTATTCAACGTATTTATCTCACTGAAATAAGCTCTTTGGTACAATCAGCATCAGATTTCAGAAGGTTGATAACGGTGAGATTTTGAATTTGTTGTGTGCTTACCGCATCGAAATAAGCACATTGTTATCAGATTGTGTTCGAGTGTAGACTGGTAGTGTTTCTTTTGGGTGTAACAGACCTTTTTTGCCTTTTGTTCGGGTGTACATTGATAGACTTTACTACAGTACAACACAGCTTTATCACACTATGATAGAGTGTAGATTGATAGGGTTTATTGCTGATAAACCAGATGTTTATTACACTATATGTTTGTGTGGATTGATAGGTTGTATTACTTATGTAACAGAGCTTTATCACACTGGGTTAGACTTTAGTTTAATAGAGATTATTACTGTCATAGCAGAGCTGTATCACACTAATTTGTAGTGTAGAATTCTAAGGTAAATTATGGCTGTAGGAGAGCTTTATCACACTGTTCATCTGTGAATTGATAGGGGTGATCAACGGTTTAACAGGGATTTATCACACTATGTTACTGTGCCAATTTATAAAGTTTATCAGTGGAGTAACAGAGTTTTATTATGCTGGGTTCGAGAGTAAATTTAGAGTGTCTGTCACTTTTGTAACTGCTGTATTACACCGATTTACGTTTTGGACAAATAAGCTAAACTACTGATGAAACAGAGCTTTATGGCATGGTGTTGGACTGTAAATTGATAGGGGTTGCTACTCAGTGAATAGACATTTGCTACTCTGTTATAGTGTAATTTTTTTTAGGGATTTATACTGAAGTAACAGTTTTACAACACTGTTTTAGAATGTCGTTTGATAGGTTTGATAACTGTTGTAGCAGAATGTATTACACTGTGTTAGGGTGTAGATTGATATACTTTATTACTGGTGTACCAGAGCTCTGTCACACTGTGTATAAGCGTAAACTATTAGCACTTATTTCCAGTGTAACAGAAACAGTCTGACACAGTTTTACAATACTATGTTAGAATGTCGATTGATAGGGTTTATTAATGTTGTAGCAGAGCTTTATTACACTGTGCATAGTGGCGATTGACAGGAATTATTATTGGCGTAGCAGACCTTGAGTACACTGTGTCACAGTATTGGTTGGTGACGTGTCCTACTGGTTAACAGAGCTCTGTAACACTGCGTGAAAATATAGTTTGACAAGGTATATGACTGGTTCAACAGAGCAGTATTACACTGTTAAGAGTGTAGATTGACAGGGATTATTACTGATGTATCAGTGTTTTATTACAGTGTGTTAGAGTGGAGAAGAATAGGGTTTATTTCTGGTGTAGCAGTGTGTTATTGTGGTGTGTTAGGGTATCCATTGAGAGGGATTATCATTGGTGTCACACAGTTTTATTACACTGTATTAACGTGTGTTAGGATTTATGACTGATGTAATATCGCTGTCTTACACTGTGTTGGACTGTGGAATGTTAGTGATTGTTATGGGTGTAACAGAGCTTTATCAGACTGCTCATGTGTAGACGAGTAACGTTTATTTCAGGTGTAACAGAGCTTTATTGCGTTGTGTTCGGGTGTGCATTAATGGAGGTTATTACGGTGCAACACCCTGACCAATCAGAATCTACATGTCTGGTCTGAGAATTAGGATTGACAGCTAACTGTTTATGTTGTATTTCCGTGTTAATGATGGTCCAACCAATCAGCAGTCCATTCCCATTTCACATGAAAATCTTCAACTCCTTTTGCAATGTGTTCAAAAAAGAAGGGACATATTTGGACCTGTGTGTGAACCATATTTCAGGCACAGTTTTCGTGGAAAGGTTGAGTTTGGGATATGGTTGCTCACTTTCGTTGCATCAGAAATTTGGTTTAAACAGATGCGATGGGTGTTTGGTGAGTTGAGGGAATCTCTTGCTCGAAGTTTAAATTTGTTTGACTTAAATTCAACCTGTAGGTCTTAAACAGAAACTTACTGTTCATTAACAACATTCATTCATGCACAAAACCTATCCACTCTACAGCCTAACTTTAAAACCTGTTCCTGAAGAAATCACCAGAATTGCAAAAATACTGGCAAATTCATTCTTTACTTCAGATACACAGAAAAACCCATCACTTCCTTGCTCAACAACAAAATTATCCATGTAAATCCCACAATTTACATCTCACAAGATCTCAAGCAATAAACAAAGTGGTGTTACAGTGCAGAAGGAGGCATTTCAGCCCATCATGTTAAATGTTATCTCGTGCCCATCTCCTGCTTTTTCCTCTTGCACATTATTGCCCTGGGGATTGTTGTTAAACAAAGGGACCTAGGGGAGCAGGTGCATTGTTCTTTGAAAGTGGAATCACAGTTAGACAGTGTGATGAAGAAGGTCTTTGGTATGTTTGTCCTCATTGGTCAGTGCAGTGAGTGTCAGAGTTGGGATGTCACGTTGCAGGACGTTGGTTGGGCCACTTTTAGAATACAGCTTTTAATTCTGGTCTCTCTGCTATAGGAAATGTGTCGTTAAATTTGATTGGTTTCAGTGAAGATTTACAAGGATGTTTCTGGGATTGGATACTTTAATTGAAAGGGTGAGGCTGAATGGGCTGGGGCTAATTTCTCTGGAGCATCTGAGGCTGAGGGGAGACCTTATAGAAGTTTCTAAAATCAGGAGGTGTATGGATAAGGTGAATAGCCAAGATATGTTTCTCACAGAAGGGGCATCTAAAACAAGAGGCCATAGGTTTTCGGCGAGAAGGGTAAGTTTGAAAAGGGACTTGAGAAGCAACTTTTTCACACAGAAGGCCGCGCATGTATGGAACAAGCTGCCAGAGGAAGTGATAGAGGCGGATATGATGACAACGTTTAAAAGGGTTGAGAGGCATAGAAAGACTGGATAGCAAGAGATATTTTCCCAGGGTGGAAACGGATATCACAAGGAGGCATAATTTTAAGGTAATTGGAGGAAGGTATAGGGGAGATGTCAGAGGTGGGTTCTTTACCCAGAGAATGGTGGGTGCATGGAATACACTTCCAGTGGTGGTGCTGGAGTCAGAGACATGAGGGACGTTTTAGCGACCCTCGGATAGGCACATGGATAATGGTAAAATGAAGGGTATGTAGGTTTGTTTGATCTTAGAAAATGACAATAGGTTGGCACATCGTCATGGGCCAAAGGGCCTGGATTGTGTTTTCCTGTTCTATGCTATCTATGTCTAAAAAGCATCTGAATGGGTATATGAATGGAGTGGGTTTGGAGGGATATGGGCCAAATGCTGGCAAATGGGACTAGAGCAGTGTAGGTTACAAGTCAGCATGTATGATTTTGAGTGAAAGGTCTGTTGCCTTGCTGCATAACTCTCTGAATCTAACCGTCCTATGGGATGCCTCCATTATATATGACTCTACCACCTTCCAGGAAGTGCATTCCATGTCCTAGCAGCTGACTAAGTGAAGACGTTTTTGTTCACTTCACCCTTGCTTCGTTTACCGGATGCTTTAAATCTGTGCCTTGTTAATTTTTGTATTATGAGCTAGAAGAGTTTCTCCATATTTACCTTTCAGCCTTTCTTATGATTTTGAAAACCTCATTATCAGATCTAGTCTCAGATTTATTGTTTCCAAGGTGAACAGTGCCCTTTCTTCAATCCATCCTCATAACTGAAGTTTCTCTTTGCTGGAACAAAATCAAAGTTGCTGGGAAATTCCAGTACGTCTGGCAGCATCTGTGAAGTCAAAAACAGAATTAATGCTTCAGGTCTGGTGAGCCTTCCTCAGAACTGAGCAAGCTTTCCTCCAGCCATTGCAATGCTCTTCTGAACCATCACCCTTTTTTATCTAAACACCTTGTATCCAGGAATATTCAACACCAAGTCCTACTTTTTCTCTTGAGACAGGTCTCTTTCTGCTGGAACATTATAACCCCACATGGCAATCTGTGCCTGCAACTCACCAAATTTATTGATTATTTTCTGTGCATTCACAGGGTACCGGAGTCTAAAACTAGAGAGCATAGATTTAAGGTGAGAAGGGAAAGATCTAAAAGCGACCTCGGGGATTATATTTGTAATAATACTTCTTGCAGAGCATGGTGCACGTTTGGTATGAGCATTTTCAGAGGAGGTGGGTACAGTTACAACATTAAAGGGCATCTGAAGGTGTACATGAACACGAACTGTTTAGAAGGATGTGGGCCAAATGCTGAATAATAGGACAAGATCAGTTCAGGAAATCTGGTCTGCATGGGCAAGTTGGACTGAAGGTCTGTTTCCACCCTGTATAATTCTATAACTCTCTGACTCTATTCTAAATCTAGCTATCTGGGCTCTCCCAGTATTTTGTGCACCATGCTACTCCTCTCTGATATTAACTCCTGAACCCCAGTGTTCTGCTGATTTACATTTACCAGTCACCAACCGGACTAACAAAATGCTGCAAGAAACTTAGTCCCACCTCTGCTCATGTACAAATAGTCTGACGTGAATGGGGCAGGTGGCAGCTAGAGAAGTCTCACTGAACAACGAGTCAAGAGGGAGGGGTGCGATGCATCTGGGGGTGAATTCACACCAGTGAGTAAAATCTGGGGTTAACAGAGCTTTCTTTCAGTGTGCTAGATTGTAGATTGATTCGGATTATAATTGTTGTAACAGAACTTTATATAATCCCTCAGATTGTGGATTGATAGTGATTATTATTTGTGTAACAGAGTTTTACTGCACTTTTTAGTGTGCAGGCTGATTGTATATTTTGCTGATGTATCAGAGTTTCAGCATCACTACAATGTGGGAACAGGCCCTTTGGCCCAACAAGTCCACACCGACCCTTGGAGCATCCCACCCAGACCCCTCTCCCTATAACCCACACACCCCTGAATGCTATGGGCAATTTAGGATGGCCAATCCACCTAGCCTGCACATCTTTGGACTGTGGGAGGAAACCCGAGCACCCAGAGGACACCCATGCAGACACGGGGAGAATGTGCAAACTCCACACAGATAGTCACCTGAGGCAGGAATTGAACCCAGGTCCCTGGTGTTGTGAGGCTGCAGTGCTAACCACTGAGCCACCGTGCCACCCCATTAGATGGTGTCAGAGTGCGGATAGATGGGGTTTATTACTGGTGCAACAGGGTTTTGACACTGTTACAGTGCACATTGATATGGCTTAGTGATGGTGTAGCAGATCATTATCACAGCATGTTGGAGTGCAGATTGGTAGCGTTTATTTTCGGTTTCACAGAGCTTCATTGCACCGTGTTCGGGTGCAGAATGAAAACGTTTATTACTGCTGCAACAGAGCTTTATTACACTGTGTTAGAGTTTCGACTGAAAGGGATTATTTCTGTTCTAATGGAGCTATGTTACACTATGTTAGACTGTAGATTGACTGTGTTGTTCCTGGTGTAAAGCTTTATCAGACACTGTTGGAGTGTGGACTGGTAGCGTTTCTTTCTGGTTTAACAGACCTTAATTGTCCTGTGGTCCACTGTAGCTTGATATCCCTAATTAGTGGTGTAAAAGAGCATTATTACACTGCCTAATTGTAGATTGCTGGGGTTTATTCCCGGTGTAACGGAGCTTTATGACATTGTGTGACAGTGCAGATTGATATCGATTATTACTGGTGTCACCGAGCCATATCGCAGTGTTTTAGAGTGCAGAAGTGTCGCGTTTAGTTCTGGTGTGACGGAGATTCATTGGCGTAAATTCGGCAGTCAATTAAAAGGGTGTATTACTGGTGTAACAGAGCTTTATTACATGTATTGCAATTGATAGGTATTATTACTGGTGTAACAGAGCTGTGTTATATTGTGTTAGACTGTAAATTGATCGTGTTTATTAGCAGTGTAACAGAGCTTTGTCACACTGGTCGCGTTTACTTCCCGTGTAAAAGACCTTTATTGCCCTGTGTTCCACTGTCGATTATTAGGGTTTATTTCTGGTGGAACAGAGCTTTATTATAGTCTAGTGGAGTATGGATTCGTTGGGTTTATTGCTGGTGTAGGACGGTTTTGGGACACTTTGTTACCGTGTAGATTGATATGTGTTAAAGAGTGTAGTTTGTTCGGAATTATTACCGGCATAGCAGTTCTTTATTACACCGTTTTAAAGTGTCGTTTGATAGCGATTATTACTGATTTAACACTTTTATTAAGTTGTGGTATCCTGTAGAATGCTCAGGTACATTACTAATATAACAGAGCTTTATTACACTGTCTCAGCGTAGATTGGCAAGGGTTATAATTGGTGTAGCAGGGCTTTATTACACTGTGTGAGAGTTTAGATCAGCCGAGTTTGTTACTGAAGTAACAGAGCTTTATGCTGTGTTAGAGTATAGGTTAATAGGGTTTATTATTGGTGTAACAGAGCTTTCTCATACTGCGTTTGGATGCAGATTCATTGGGTTTACTACCAGCGTACTCATTTGTGAGAGTTTCAATTGAAATAATTATTACTGGTCTAAACGGAGCTTTATTTCACCTCGTTAGTATGTGTTTGGGTGTAGATTGAAAGGCTTTATAACTGTTGTAACAAAGCTTTATTACATTGTTTCGAGTGTTAACGACTAATGATCATTTCTGATGAGACGGAGCTGTTGTTACACTGTGTTAGACTGTAGATTGATTGTGTTTATTAATGATGTCACAGAGGTTTATCAGACTGTGTTAAATTGTTGAATGGTTGTGTTTTTTTCGGTGTAACAGAATTTCATTGCCCTGAGTTCGCCTGTAGTTTGCAAGGATTTATAACTGGTGTAACAGAGCTTTATTGCACCATGTCAGATTATAGATTGATTCGGATTATTAATGGTGTAACCGAGCTGTGTTACACAGTTTGTGACTGGAGATCGATCAGGTTTATTACTGCTGTAACAGAGCTTCATCAGACTGTGTTACAGTGGGCACCGACAGCAGTTATTTCCGGTGTCACAGAGCATTAATGCCCTGTGTTCCACTTTAGATTGACAGAATGTTTTTAACAGGTGTGACAGAGGTTTATTACACTGTTAGACTGTAGATTGACATGGTTTATTATCAGAGTAACAGGGCCTTGGCACATTGTTAGAATGCAGACTTGTCGCGTTTCGTTTCAGTGTCAACAAAGTGTGAAGCTGGAGGAACACAACAAGGTCTGGCGGCATCAGAGGAGCAGGAAGGTCAACGTTTCAGGTTGGCACCCTTCTCTGATGCTGCCTGACCTGCTGTGTTCCTCCAGCTCCACAATGCTATTTCATTGTGTTCGACTCAAATTGTCATGTTTATTACTGGAGTAACAGACCTATGACAGACTGTGTTTGAGTGTCGACTGATAGCGTTTGTTCCTGGTGTAACACAGCTTCATTGCCCTTTGTTCGGCTGTACATTGATAATATTTGTTACAGTGTAACAGTGATTCATTAGACTGTTGGAGTGTAGATAGATAGGGTTATTACTAATGTAACAGAGCCTTATCACACTGTGTTATAATCTAGATTGATAGGGATTGTTACTCATTTAACAGAGTGTAGATTGTTGGGGTTTACCGGTGGCACAGGACAGCATTATTGCTCTGTGATAATGTGTACATTGAGGGAGTTTATTACTGATGTAACAGAGCATTATCACACTGTGCTAGAATGTAGAATGATGGGGATTGTTTCTGGTGTAATGGAGCATTGTTGCACTGTTTTCAGAAGAGATTAACAGGGATTGTTGCTGGTGTAACACAGCCTTGTTACACTGTGTTAAGAGTGTAGATTGGTAATTTAGTGCTGTCGATTGTTAGGGAGTGTTACTGGTGTAACAGTGCTTTATAACACTGTGCTAGAGTGTAGATTAATGGGGATTACTACCAGTGCAGTAGACCTTTATTGCACTTGGTCAGAGTTTAGATTGATCGGGAATATTTTTGTTGTAAAACAACTTTATTACACTGATTTCATGTGTAAATTGGGAGGGTTGACTACTGATATAGCAGAGCTTTATCAGAACATAGAACATAGAACAATACAGCGCAGAACAGGCCCTTCAGCCCTCGATGTTGCGCCGACCTGTGAACTAATCTAAGCCCATCCCCCTACACTATCCCATCATCATCCATATGCTTATCCAAGGACTGTTTAAATGCTCCTAATGTGCATGAGTTAACTACATTGGCAGGCAGGGCATTCCAAGCCCTTACCACTCTGCGAGTAAAGACTGTATTACACTGTATTAGAGTGCAGTTTGTTAGGGTGTACTACTGGTGTAACAGAACATTATTGTACTGTGTCAGAGTATAGTTTGATAGGGATTTTGAATCGTGTATCAGAGCTTCATTGCACTACAGTAGAGTGTTGATTGATAGGGTTTATTACTGTTGCAAACGAAATTTGTTACACTGTGTTTCGATTGATGGGTTTTTTTACTGGTATAACAGGGTTTTGTGACATTCTGTTAAGAGTTTGGATTGATATAGTGTATTCTTGGTGTTGAGCATCTTGGTGTTGATGATGAGCATCATCAGAGTGTGTTAGAATGTAGATTGATAGGGGTCATTACTGGTGCAGCAGAGCTGTATTTCACTTTGTCGGATTGCATATTGATCGTATTTATTACCAGTGTAACAGAACTTTGCTACATTATGTGACAGTGTAGATTGATAGGAATTATCACTGATTTAACCGAGCTTGGTCACACTGTGTTAGACTGTAGTTTGATTGGTTTAGTGCTGACGTAACACAGCTTTATTGTAGTGTCCCAGAGTATGATTGATACCATTTATTACTGGGGAAAACAGCTTTATGAAACAGTGTTACGGGGTTTATGACTGCTCTGAGAGAGCTTTGCTATACCATGTTAGAATGCAGATTGATAGTCTTTGCAAGGGGTGTAGCAGAACACTGTGTTAGACAGAAGATTGATACTGTTTATTAATGGTGCAACAGAGGATTATTGAAGAATACACCCGGTGATGAGCATCCAATAGAGGATGCTGAGCAAACTGGGAGAAGTCAGCTCAGTCGCCAAGACCAATCAGCGGAGTGAGGAAGAATACCCCTGGTGATGAGTAGCTGGCGGAACATCCAGTTGAGGACACTGAGACCCTTCGGTGAGCCTTGTGGTAGAAATCACTGCAGTCACAATGACTGATAAGTGGGGTGAGGAAGAACTTAGTATCAAGGAATGGTAAGCCCCAAACATTAAGTTCTGTAATGTTTCCACCCTTCCTTCCTTCCTCCTCTATCTAAGAAAGAGTAAAGACATGAAGAGAGACTGATAGGAAGTTTGTTGTAGCATATGGAATATTTGGTCGACTTGTAAAGATTGTCCTGTAATTTCAGGAACCAGTGAGCGCAGCTAGTTTGTATAAGTGCATGCTCAGGTGGTTACTGGGCTTCACTGAGTAAGCCAGGCATGGTAAGTTTTTTTTTTACCTTTCTTAGTGTAAAGGGACAGAGATGGCAGTTAGGGAAGTGGTGTGCTCCTCCTACCAGATGTGGGAAATCAGGGAGCAGTCTAGTCTCCCTGATGTCTATGTCTGCAGGAAGTGTGATCTGGTGCAGCTCCTCACAAGACCATGTTGTTCAGGTGGAGCGGCAGTTGGACACACTGAGGAGCATACAAGGGGCAAAGAGTGTGATAGATACTAGTTAAAAGGAGGTGGTCACACCAGAGGTTAAGTCATGTAGATGGGTGACAGCCAGGAGAGGCATGCAGGTAATCCAGGAGTCTCCTGTGGCTATTCCCCAATCTAACAGGTATACCGTTTTGGATACTGTTAGTAGGGATAAACTCTCAGGAGAGTGAAAAAAACAGCAGCCTGGCCTGTAGCACCACAACTGTCTCTGCTTTAGAGCGGAGTAAAGCAAGATCCAATCGAGCAATGGTGGTCAGAGACTCACTATTTAGGGCAAAGACAGGCATTTTTTTGGCTGCGTCTGAGACTCCATAATGTTGCATTGCCTCCCTGTTGTCAGAGTCAAGGATGTCTCTGATAGGTTGCACAAAGCGGGAGGGTGAGCAGCGAGATGTCATCGTGCACGTTGGTACCAAAGACATAGGTAAAAAGTGGGATGAAGTCCTGCAGAGTGAGTACAGGGAGTTAGGAAAGAAAATGAAAATCAGGAACTAGAGGCTAGTAATCTCTGAGTTACTACCAGTGTCACATGCTAGTGAGGCAAGGTATAAAGACAGGTTAGACGGTTAAGGAGCTCGTGCTGGGGGCAGGGTTTTAGGTTCTTGGGGCAGGGGTGACCTCTTCTGGGGCAGGGGTGACCTGTACGTGAGGGACAGATTGCACCTAACTTGGAGGGAAACCAATGTCTTTGCAGGGAGGTTTGCTTGTGCTACTCAGAAGGATTTAAACTCAAGTGGCAGGGGCAAGCAACCAGTGCAGCAGATCCACAAGTGGAGGCATTGAGGGGAAGGTAGATATTAAAACCAGTAAATCAGAAAGAAAGGACAGACAGAGATGTGTTAATGAACACAATGTTATTAATGGGCTGAAGTGTGTTTATTTTAATGCAAGGATTATTAAAGGTAAGGTAGATGAGATTAGAACCTGGATCATTACACGGGGCAATGGTGTTGTGGCAATGACAGAGACTTAGCTGAGCGATGGTTAGAACTGGCTACTCAGTGTTCTGGCATTTCATTGTTTTAGATGAGATAGAGGGGAAGGTAAAAGAAGTGAAGGAGTTGCATTATTGATCAGTGAGAGTTATATCTATACTTGGAGAAGACATGCTGGAGGGCTCATCCACTGAGGCAATGTGGGTAGAGCTCAAAAATAAGGTGGGTGCAATCACTCTGATTGGATTATACTATTGGTCTCCCAGTGTCCACCGAAAGACTGTGAAACAAATATGCAGGCTCATTGTGGAAAGGTGCAATAAAAACAGAGTTTTCATAGTGGGTGACTTTAACTTCCACGGTATTTGCTGGGACTCCCTTTGAGCAAGAGGCTTAGACCAGACGGAATTTGTTAAGAGCATCCAAGAGTGTTTCTTAAAACAGTATGTGGAGAGCCCAACCAGAGGAGGGGCCATACTGGACCTTGTACTGGCTGATAAGCCTGGCCAGGTGACTGACCTTTCAATGGGAGAGCATTTTGTTAATAGTGATCACAACTCCTTAAATTTTAAGACAGCTATGTACAAGGATAAATCAGGACCTTGCAGTAGGTATTAAATTGGGGGAGGGGAAATTGTATCAGTATTAGGCAGGAGCTGTTATTGGGCAAGTCCACATTTGACATGTTGGACCTGTTTAAAGACCTGCTGGGCAGAGTTCAAGACTGGCATATTCCTGTAAGGAGGAAGGCTAAGGATGGCTACGTAAGGGACCATTGGATAACGAAGGAGGTTGTGAATTGAGTCAAAAGGGGAAAGAAGAAGCATATAGAACATAGAACATAGAACATTACAGCACAGTACAGGCCCTTCGGCCCTCGATGTTGCGCTGACCTGTGAAACCAATCTGAAGCCCATCTAACCTACACTATTATGTAAGTTTTAGGAAGTTAAAATCGGACAGGACCCATGAGGAATATAAGGAAAGTAGGAAAGTACTCCAGCAGGTATTAGGAGAGCAAGAAAGGGCCATGAAATGACCTTGGCAAGTAGGGTTAAAGAGAACCCCAAGGCATTCTCTCGATACATTAAGAGCATGATGAGGGAGAAAGTAGGACCACTCAAAGATAAAGGAGGGATCTTGTGCGTGGTGGCAGAGAATGTGGGTGAGATCCTAAATGAGTACTTTGCATTGGTATTTACCCAGGAAAAGGATATGGAGGATAGTGAGATTTGTGGGGCGCATGTCCATATGCTAGAGCATTTTGAGATCAAGTAAAAGGTGGTGTTGGCTAAGTCCTTGGGGCCCGATCGTATCCATCCAAGGTTTTTGAGAGAGACTAGACAGGAGATTGCTCAGACTTTGACCAATTCTTGCCAGCCATTTGGGATGTACTGGAGGACTGGTGAGTAGCTAATGTTGTTCCCTTGTTCAAGAAGGGAAATAGGGATAATCCAGGAAATGACAGATCAATGAGTCTACATCAATGATTGGGAGCCATTGAAAAGAATTCTTTAGAATAAAATTTATGCACATTTGCTAAAGCATGCCCTCATTTGGCACAGTCAGCGTGACTGTGCAGGACAGGTCATGTTTTAGTAATTTGTTTAAATTTTTTGAGGAGGTGACAAAAGTGAGCGATGATGGTAGAGCATTGGATGTTGTTTACATGGATTTTAGTCAGGCTTTTGACAAGGTTCCTCATGGTAGTTCCTCACGGTGACTTGTCTGCATGGATTCCGGTCTGGTTTGCCCATAGAAGACAGAAAGTATTGATGGATAAGTGCTTTTCTGTGACTAGTGGTGTTCCGCAGGAATCTGTGCTGGGACTTCTGCTGTTTGTGATATAAAGAAATGACTTCGATGAAAATGGAGATGGGCGGGTGGGTTTTGTAAGTTTGCAGACAGTACAAAGATTGATGGAGTCGTGGATGGTGCAGAAAGTTGTCAAAGGAGACAGCAGCATCCAGATCAGTTGCAGATTTGGGCAGAGAAACAGGAGATGGAGTTTAATCTAGGTAAGTGTGAAGTGCTGCACTTTGGGAGAATAAATGTTCAGGAAAAGCATGCAGTTACTGGCTGGACTCTGAGCAACATTTATATCCAGAAGGATCTTGGGCTTCGTGTCCACCACTCCCTGAAAGTAGCCAAGCAAGTAGATAAATTAGCAAAGAAGGTGCATGGCATGCTTGCCTTTACTGGTGGAGGAATTGTGTACAAGTGTCAGGAAGTCATGTTGCAGTTTTATAAGACTTTTATTCCACTACGTCTCGAGTATTGCATTCAATTCTGGTTGCCAAATTCCAGGAAAGGTGGTGGTGGCTCTGGAGAAGGTGCAGAAGAGGTTTACCAGTCTGCTGCCTGGATTAGAGGATTGAGCTATAAGGAGAAAAAAAAGTTGTTAATTCCACTTGAGCAGTGCAGGCTGAGGGGAGAGTTGATAGAAGTTAAAACGTTGTGATGCATAGACAAGGTTGACTGTCAGAATCTTTTTTCAAGAGTTGAAATATCTTCTACCGGGGGCATGCATTTATGGCTAGAGGGCAAAAGTTCAAAGGAGACGTGAGGAATAAGTTTTTACAGTGTGCTAGGAATCTGGAACACACTGGCAGGTGTGGTGGTCGAGGCAGATACAAGAGGGCATTTAAGGGGCTTGTAGATAGGCACATGAATATGCAAGGAATGGAGAGAAAGATACTAAGGGCAGGCAGAAGCGTTAGTTTCATTCGGCATCATGTTTGGCACAACATCGTGGGCTGAAAGGCCCATTCCTGTGCCGTACAGTTCTATGATCTATGTTCCATGTTATATGTGTTAGAGTGTAGATTGAAGGGGGTTATTACTAGTGTAACAGTGCTGTAACTTTTTTCCATTAGAGTTTGGATTGATTGGGTTTATTCTCAGTGTGGGAAGGCTTTATTACACTGTTGGGATTATTACTGATGCAACAGAGCTTAATTGCCCTGGTTTAGAGAGGTGATTGATAGGGTTTATTACTGATGTAACACAGCTGTGTTACACTGAGTTAGAGTGTAGATTTGTTAGGGTTACTACTGAAGAACCAGAGCTTTTTTATGCCGTGTTAGAGTGTAAGTGGTTCGAGATTATTACTGGCGGAGCAGATCTTTATGACACTGTGTTACCTGTGTCAGTTAATAGCAATTAATACAAGCGTAGCAGAGCTTTATTAATCTTTGTCAGAGTGTAAATTGATAGAGATTATTAGTGGTGTGACAAGGCTTTATCACACTGTTGGCGTGTAGATCAATAGGTTTTATTCATGATGTAACAGAGCTTTATTACCCTGCTTTCGAGCGTAGATTTTTGTGTTCTGACTGGTGTAATGGAGCTGTACTATAGTGTTTTCGGGTGTAGATTGATACGTTTTATGGCTGTTACCTGAGCTTTGTGACACTGCCAGACAAAAGGTTGATAGAATGTATTACTGGTGTGACAGAGTTTTACTACATTGCGTTAGAGTGTAGATTGACAGGGTTTATTACTGATGGGATGGATCTGTATTATATTGCCTTTGGGCGTAGCTTGATAAGGTTCATTACTGATGTAACGTAGCTTTACTACACTTGCTAGTGTGTAGATTGATAGGGTTTATTACTGATGTGACAGCTTTAGCACATTGCATTAGAGTGTAGAGTTGTTCTGCTTGTTCCTGGTGTAACTGATCTTTAATATACTTGTTTTCAGCCGCAGCAGCGCGAGCCAAGGTAAGGGCAGGTAAGGTTTTTTTTCCCTGTATAGGAACTTACCTCATGCAGCAGCGGCCTTCTTGTTTTCATCTGCGGAAGCGCGAGCCAGACGGGAAGGTAAAGTTGTTTTTTTGCCCCATATAAAAACTTACCTCGTGCAGCAGCAGCCGCCTTGTTTTCAGCGGCGAGTGTCTGGAGAGAATGCGAGCCAGGAACAAACTAATATATTCGGGCATTGGCTAAACCCGAAACACTACACGTGTAGTGTCTCCCACCCATCCTCCTTCTCTAACCAAAAAAAGTGTGGAGGGTCAGTAAGGGAACGCTTTTTTTTTATTCTTCTGAACTTCGAGAGTAGAGGGAATGGAAACTAGGGCAGCTGCATGCTCCTCTTGCAGGATGTGGGAGGTAAGGGTCACTGCTGGTGTCCCCTCTGACTTAACCTGCGAGAAGTGCGCCCAACTCCAGCTCCTCAAAAACCGCGTTGGGGAACTGGAGCTCGCGCTGGATGAACTCCAGATCATTCGGGAGGCTGAGGGGGTGATAGAGAGGAGTTATAAGGAGGTGGTCAGACCCAGGGTACAGGAAAAAGATAGTTGGGTGACTGTCAGGAAGGGGAAAGGGAATAGGCAGGTAGTGCAGGGATCACCTGTGGTCGTTCCCCTCAATAATAAGTATACCGTTTTGGATACTGTTGGGGTGGGGGAGCACCGACCAGGGGAAGGCCATAGCGGGCAGGTCTCTGGCACTGAGCCTGGCCCTGTGGCACAGAAGAGAAGTGGGGAGAATAGGAGAGCAGTTGTAGTGGGGGATTCAATAGTAAGAGGCACAGACAGGTGGTTCTGTGGACGCGAACGAGATGAATGGATGGTATGTTGCCTCCCAGGTGCCAGGGTCCGTGATGTCTCGGATCGTGTCTTCAAGATCCTTAAGGAGTAGGGTGAACAACCAGCAGTCATTGTACACATCGGTATCAATGAAATAGGTAGAAAAAGGACAGAGAATGTGAAAAACGAGTACAGAGTTAGGTTGGAAGCTGAAGTCCAGGACAAACAGGGTAGTTATCTCTGGATTACTACCAGTGCCACCTGATAACTAGGTAAAAAAAAAAGGGAGAGAATGCAGCTAAATATGTGGCTAAGGGGCTGGTGTGGGAGGAGAGCTTCCATTATGAGGATAATTAGACCACATTCTGGGGAAGGCGGGACCTGTACACTAAGGACGGTTTGCACCTGAACCGGAAGGGCACAAATATCCTGGGAGGGAGGTTTGCCCGAGCTATACAGGATCGTTTAAACTTGATTGGCAGGGGGTGGGGAACCAGATTTGTAATTCGGAGGATGAGGTATTCAGCCTGCCAACAGATACAATGGGGAGTGAGATTGTAAATAGAGAAATGCAGTCGATGCAGCATAATTGTGGACACACAGATGGTTTGAGGTGTATATACTTCAATGCTAGAAGTAGCAGAAATAAGGTGGATGAACTTAGTTCAAAGTACCCACCAATGCTCTATGATATTGTGGCCATTACAGAAACTTGGGTAACTCAGTGAGAGGAATGATTGTTGGATTTGGATGCTTTAAAAGAAATGGTGGGGGGTGGGGTGGTGCTGGAAAAAGAGGCGGGGGAGTGACATTGCTAGTCAGGGCTAGTCTCGCAGCTACTGAAAGGCAGTTTGAGAATGATATGTCTACAGAGTCGGTTTGGGTTGAGGTCCGGAACAAGAAAGGAGCAGTCACTTTGTTGGGGTTTTTTTAACAGACCCCCAAATAAGAACATGAGAACGAGGAGCAGTACTAGGCCATCTGGCCCCTCGAGCCTGCCCCACCATCTAATAAGATCATGGCTGATGTTTGAGACTCAGCTCCACTTACCCGCCCACTCACCATAACCCTTAATTCCTTTACTGTTCAAAAATTTATCTAGCCTTGCCTTAAAAACATTCAGTCAGGTAGCTTCAACCACTTCACTGGGCAGGGAATTCCACAGATTCATAACTCTTTGGGTGAAAAAGTTCCTCCTGACCTCAGTCCTACATCTGCTTCCCTTTATCTTGAGGCGATGCCCTCTAGTCCTAGTTTCACCTGCTAGCGGAAACAACCTCCCTGCCTCCACTTTATCTATTCCCTTCATAATCTTGTATGTTTCTACAAGATCTCTCCTCATTCTTCTGAATTCCAATGAGTATAAGCACAGTCTGCTCAGTCTCTCCTCATAATCCAACCCTGTCAACTCTGGAATCAACCGAGTGAATCTCCTCTGCACCCCCTCCAATGCTAGTACATCTCTTCTCAAGTAAAGAGACCAAAACTGCACCCAGTACTCCAGGTGTGGCCTCACCAGGACTCTATACAGCTGCAGCATAGCAGCCCTGTTTTTAAACTCCATCCCTCGAGCAATGGCAGACAAAATTCCATTTGCCTTTTTAATCACCTGCTGTACCTGCAATCCCACCTTCAGCGATTCACACACAAGGACACCCAAGTCCCTTTGCACAGCAGTGCGCTGCGATATTTTACCATTTAAAACATAGTCCATTTTGCTATTATTCCTACCAAAATGGATGACCTCACACTTATCAACATTGTACACCATCTGCCAGACCTTTGCCCACTCACTTAGACTATCTATATCCCCCTGCAGACTTTCAGTGTCTTCTGCACACTTTGGTCGACCACTCACCTTAGTGTCATCTGCAAATTTTGACACACCATACTTAGTCCCCAACTCCAAATCATCTATGTAAATTGTAAACAATTGAGGTCCCAACACTGATCCCTGAGGCACACCACTAGCCACTGACCACCAACCAAAAAAACACCTATTTACCCCTACTCTTTGCTTTCTACTGGTCAACCAATCCTCTATCCATGCCAATACATTACTTGTAATACCGTGCAACTTTATCTTATGTAGCAGCCTTTGGTGTGGCACCTTGTCAAATGCTTTCTGGAAATCCAGACACACCACATCCACAGGTTCCCCATTGTCCACCGTGTTGCAAAGACGTGGAGGAGCGGATCGGGAGGCAGATACTGGAAAGGTGCAGAAGTCACAGGGTTGTAGTCATGGGTGACTTCAACTTTCCAAATATTGATTGGAAACATTTTAGTTCTAATAGTTTAGATGGAGCAGATTTTGTGTTGTGCGTTCAGGAAGGATTCCTGATACAGTATGCAGATAGACCAACATGAGGAGAGGCCCCTTTGGATTTGGTGCTTGGCAGTGAACCGGGCCAAGTGTTAGACCTGTTGGTAGGAGAGCATTTTGACGGTAGTGATCATAACTCTGTTACTTTTACAATAGTTTTGGAAAAGGATAAGTACATACAACAGGGTAAGGTTTATAATTGGGGGAAGGGTAATACAATTCTGTTCAGCAAGAACTGGGTAAAGTAAAATGGGAACAGATGCTGTCAGGGAAGAGCACGATAGAAATGTGGAGATTGTTTAAGGAATGCATACTGCGTGAGTTGATATGTTTGTCCCAAGCAGGCAGGGAAGATGCGGTCGAGTGAGGGCGCCTTCGTTCTCAAGAGAGGTTGAATGACTGGTTAAGAGGAAGAAGGATGCTTATGTGAGGTTTAGGAAACAAGGAATGCAAAAGGCTCTAGAGGGATACAAGTTATCCAGGAATGAGCTGAAGAAATGACTTAGGAGAGCTATAAGGGGCATGGAAAAACCTTAGCAGATAGGATCAAGGAAAACTCCAAGGCTTTTTACACGTATGTGAGGAATAAGAGAATGACCAGAGAAAGGGTAGGGCCGATCAAGAATTGTAAAGGGAATTTGTGCACGGACCCTAAAGAGATAGGAGAGGTCCTTAATGAATACTTTTCTTCGGTATTCACAACTGAGAAGGACGTAGTTGTACAGGAGGACAGTGTGAAACAGGCTGGTAGGCTTGAGGAGGTCAATGTTAGTAATGAAGATGTACTAGGAATTTTGAGGAACTTGAAGATAGAGAAGTCCCCTGGGCCTGATGGGATTTATCCAAGGATTCTATGGGAAGCGAGGGAAGAGATCGCAGGGCCTTTGGCGATGATCTTTTCAGCCTCACTGTCCATGGATATAGTGCCAGAAGATTGGAGAGAGGCAAAAGTCATTCCTTTGTTCAAAAAAGGGAATAGGATTAACCCTGGAAATTACAAGCCAGTTAGTCTTAGGTCAGTGGTGGGCAAATTATTGGAAAGGGCTCTGAGAGATAGGATTTGTGATCACTTGGAAAGGCACAGTTTGATTCGTGATAGTCAGCATGGATTTCTGAGGGGGAGATCATGCCTGAAACTTTATTGAATTCTTTGAAGAGGTGACCAAGCACGTGGATGAAGGTAGAGCAGTGGATATGGTATACGTGGATTTAAGTAAGGCGTTTGATAAGGTTCCCCATGGTAGGCTCATGCAGAAGGTAAGGAGGCATGGGATAGGGGGATAGATTGTGGCAGATTGGATTCAGAATTGGCTGACCCTTGGAAGACAAAGGGTGGTAGTGGATGGAAAATATTCAACATGGTGCTCAGTTATGAGTGGTGTACCACAAGGATCTGTTCTGGGTCCTCTTCTATTTGTGATTTTTGTAAATGATTTTGATGAAGGAGTGGCAGGCTGGATTAGTAAGTTCGCAGACGATATGAAGGTGGGTCGCATTATGGACAGTGCGGAGGGTTGTTCTAGGTTACAGAGGGACATTGATAGGATGCAGAGCTGGGCTGAGAAGTGGCAGATGGAGTTTAACCCTGAACAATGTGAGGTGATTCATTTTGGAAGGACAAACTTGAAAGCAGAATACAGGGTTAACGGAAAAATTCTTGGTAATGTGGAGGAACAGACGGATCTTGGGATTCATGTCCACAGTTCCCAGGTGGATAGAGTTGTTAAGAAGGCGTATGGTGTGTTAGCTTTCATTAATGGAGGGATTGAGTTCAAGAGCTGTGAAGTTATGCTCCAGCTATACAAAAGCCTGGTTCGGCCACATCTGGAGTATTGTGTCCAGTTCTGGTCACCTCATTACAGGAAAGATGTGGAAGCGTTGGAAAACGTGCAGAGGAGATTTACCAGGATGTTGCCTGGAATGGAGGGAAGGTCTTAGAAGGAAAGGTTGAGAGAGCTTTAGAGCTTTATTTCTCTTTAGAACGATGAAGGATGAGAGGTGACTTGATAGAGGTGTACAAAATGATCAGAGGTATAGATAGAGTAGACAGCCAGAGACTTTTTCTGAGGGTGGAGGTAGCTATTACAAGGGGGCATAGTTTTAAAGTGAGTGGAGGTAGATATCGGGGAGACGTCAGAAGTATTTTCTTTACTCAGAGAGTGGTAGGGGCGTGGAATGCATTGCCGGAGAGGGTGGTGGAGTCGGCCTCATTAGGGGCATTTAAGTGGCTATTAGATAGACATATGGATGATAGTATAAGGTAGGGTTAGAGGTTAGATAGACCTTAGGATTAGGGTAAAAGTTCGGCACAACATCGTGGGATGAAGGGCCTGTACTATGCCGTACTGTTCTATATTCTATGTTCATTATAGTGTAGATCGACAGGGTTTATTGCAACACAGCTTTATCAAATTGTGATAGCATGTAGATTATTAAGGTTTATTAATGACATAACAGATCTTTGTTACACAATGTTAGAATGGCGATTGATTGGGTGTATTATGGTGTAACACAGCTTTATTTTGTTAATGTTTAGATTTCACAATTCAAGAAAAATGTGATAAAATACAAGTTTTAATTCTTATAAAACAAACTTCAAATAATTGCTGCAAAAGTATCAGGTATTAAGAAATACTACCCTTTTTTAGTCAGGCATTGCTGCAACTTGAGCAAAATGTATTTAATGTACATATTAATTGTGCTCTGAAGTATGAATTTAGTCATTATGCGTTGGTTTGTTGTGTGCACTCTTTACACTATCGAAATAAGCTCTGTTGAAATGCCAAATGAGCTGACTAATGCTTTGGAGTTACAGTATTTCTTAAAAAGTGAAAGGTTCAAACTTCAGTGCTGTGGTCATATTCTATAGGCAGTTTTTAAAACTAAAAAGAGAAACAGGATGTTTAGTTGCTCTTATTTACCATCAGCTTCACCCTCCATCATCATTTCCTCCTGAAAGTACTCAAGCTGCTCAAATTCAATGGCTTGCAGTTCTAACCTGAGTAACCGAGGCGGTTCGTTTGGCGGCTTCTTGTTCTGTTGGCTGCTAACAGTTCATTCGAACCTTTGTTAAACCCTTTTCCTCATTTTTCACATTGAGTCTTTTCCAACTCTTTCCTTTCAATGCTAGTGAACTTCTTTCCTATGCCCTGGTGTTTCTTGCATTTTAAATGTTTATCATAGGCATTTTGCCTCAAGATGTCCCCTTGCTCTTCTCTTCTCTTCTACAGATATTATCTGGTCCAAAGCATGTTGCTGGTAGTTTTCAACTGTCACTGGACACGTGACTGCTACACTATGCTTCAGGTTTTATCTGTTTTGTAGTGTGACCTCCGAATTTAAGCATCACCAAAAGGCACACGACCTGTGATGCAGGTGTAGGAAGGCATTGCTTCAACAAAAGTAACATTTAGAACACAGAAAAATAAATCAAGTCTACAAATCAGACACGATATTAAGAACTTGCATGTACTTAGCACAATTTTCATCCTTTGGACTCCGTAAAACTTATTTCTGAATTTAAGAACAACAATTTTGTCATCTTCCATAAAAATAAAATCCAAAGCCCAAGCATAATATCCTTGTTGTCAGCAAGTTCTCCTGCTTGTTAACATTATTGACTATATTTATAGCTGCCCATATCCTGTGTTCTTGAATTCCCTCCTGAATCTCATTGGCTCTGTCTTCACTTGTAATATGCTCCTTAAATCTAATCTCTTTGGCCAAAGCTTTGGTAACATATTCTAACATAGTGCATCAAACTTGTCTGTGGCACTTCTGGGAAGTATCTTGGAACATTTAATGCTGATGGTGCTGTAGAAATGCTAGCTTGCTGTGAACTCATTAACCCAATTCTACTCATGTATACAACTTACATTGCTTTTAAGTGGAACACTGCCTTTTTCCAAGGGCAGAAAATGTCACCTTTTCCACCCTTGTCAGGTGGAAAGCAAAACGAAAGTGTGCTGACAACTATTTTCAAGGAGCTAGTGATTGCAAACTTCATGAATGAAATCTGGCTCACCAACAGAAGAGCAACCAATAATGACCAATCACCATCAACAGTTTTTGTTCCTACATTATCACAGTGACAGGAACTAAATAAAACAACAATTATAAAGAGAGGGTGACAAACACTGAACGTGCTATCAGCACACAAGTTTGAAAATTCTTTGTTGAGGTATAGAGTCCAAAACAAAGGTGAAGTGAAACTTTGTAAAATGTTGATTTAGCCTTAACTGAAGTTCATGTCCAGTTCTGGGTATCATAGTCCAGGAAGGATGTTAAGATGTTAGTTATGGTTAAGAAGTGATTGAGAATGTTTTCAGGATACAATGGGGAAGCCAAGTTGAACCTCCATTGATAAGATTGAATGGAAATTGAAAGAAGTTTACAAAATAACTCGATGCCTGAAGATAGTAGATTAGAAGTAGATATTCCCTTTGATAGAAAGAGGAAGAGTCATGGCGGTGGGGTGGGGGTGTGGTGGTAGGTGTAGAGATGGCAGGGCAGAAGATGGATGGGGAGGAGAGATGACAATGTGGGAGAGGAGAAGTGACATGGAGAGGAGAGATGGTTGTGGCAAGGAGGAAAAATGGTGGGAAGGACCGTATGCATAGAGCTACCAATTGGATTTATCCTGTGAAACTGTCGGAATCCTAATATGTTTGCTGGCCAGTGAATGAAGGCTTTCAAGAAAGAGGAATTGAGAAACATTTTGGCCGATTTCTCAATGAATATATCATAGAAAGGGTTTACCATTTCAGTGGAAAATTTGAGCCCAGGATGGCGATCATAGACCTATATAAAGAAATTATTTAATGTAGATTCAGATATTGCAAAAATGTCAACTACATTATGGAAATATGCAACTGGATAGAGGCAAGTTATCATACCAGCAAAGATGTGTGCAAGAGTTTGACATAGAGAATATCCCATGGCAACACCATATATTTTGGCATAAGCGGTGTTATTGGAACTGCAGTTAACAGCACATGTTGCTAAGCTCATGATTTTGATGAACACCGAATCGGACACAGGTGGTATGTCTATATTTCAACAGCTTATTTGAATGGTCTACTGATATGAAAGCTGGCAATATTGAAAGAACAGATGGGTATGCTCTTGTTCTGGATGTGGTCTTGGTGAACATGAAGGAATCCTTCACTGTGTATGTGGAAGTCTCATTTAGACATAGCCATTTGGCCAATTCATGCTGTGCAGAGTCAATCTTCGATACGATAGGATGCAAAAAGGCCATCACTTTTGTCTGTCTCGGGGGTAACCCGTTCATGGTGGATCAGTACTGTTGGGACGGTCTCCACCTGAATCGAGCTGGGACCAGTGTTCCAGTGAAAAGGGAAATCGGCAGGTCAACAGGACTTTAAACCAGCAAGTAGGGGGGAAGGGAATGGTGAAACTTGCCCCAGTGGGAAAGAAAGCAGTAGGTTAACAGCTGTCGTGGTGGATTCAACTAAGTGGAAAAATATGAAAGAAATGACAGGGAAGGATGACTCAGGGGAGGTTATTACAGTCTCACAGCACAGAGACAAATAGGGCAGAGTGTTTGGAAAGGGCTAGCAATCAAACATGGGGAAAAAACAAATGCCAATGAGACGAGGGATGGTTAATACAGAACTGAAGGTGTTCTGTCTGAATGCACGCAGTATAAGGAATAAGGTAAATGAGCTTGTGGTGCAGAAATTGGCAGGTATGACGGAGTGGGCATCATGGAGACGTGGCTGCAAGGTGATCAGGATTGGGAACTGAATATCCAAGGATACACATCCTATCGACATGATAAGTGGGTGGTCCGAGGGGGTAATGGCCTTATGAGTAGGGAATGAAATTAAATCAATAGGAAGAAACGAAGTAGGGTCAGATGGTGTCGAGTCTGTGTGGGTAGAATTGATCAACCGCACAGGGTAAAAAAAAAACATAGTTGGAGTTGTGTACAGGCCTCCAAACAGTAGTCAGGAGCTGGGGCGCAAGATACACCAGGAGATAGAAAAGGTGCGTAAGAAAGGCAAAGTCACAGTGATCATGGGGGATTTAAATATGCAAGTGGACTTGCAATATCATGTTGGCAGTGGATTGCCCAAAAAGGAATTTGTGGCATGTCCACGAGATGGCTTTTTGGAGCAGCTCGTGGAGGAGCCCACAAAGGAACAGGCAATACTGGACTGCATGTTGTGCAACGAGACAGACTTGATAAGGGAGCTGTGAGATTGCGTTCAAAGAACCAGACGACCAGGATCAGTGAGTGGCGAAAATAGTTTATTTATTGCACCTTCACAGCAGCATGGTGTAAGACGAAATAGAATTCCCCAAATCATAGCTCAAAAGCAGCATTTTATACAGAATTCAAGCATACATTAACATTCTAACACTTGAGGGTTAAGCAGTAGACATTGTAAAAGATAGTAGGAACTGCAGATGCTGGAGAATCTGGGATAACAAGGTGGAGAGCTGGATGAACACAGCAGGCCAAGCAGCATCAGAGGAGCAGGAAAGCTGACGTT
>JAHRHZ010000218.1:235442-284104 GCA_024137785.1 Ginglymostoma cirratum
AACGTCAGCTTTCCTGCTCCTCTGATGCTGCTTGGCCTGCTGTGTTCATCCAGCTCTCCACCTTGTTATCTCAGACATATTACAAAAACGGTTTTGCATGAAATCGGAGATGGTTTAAACGTGTGCTAAATGTTACTGGTTATTGTTGAGTGTTAATGGTTATATGAATGAGATTAGAGTGTCCTTGCATAATTCAAAAGGTGTTAGTCTTGTTTAATTAGTTTCATGGTTGTGTCCATCTGTGGGTTCTATTTACGTTCGTTCGTTCATTCATTCATTGTCGCACGGGTCCGGACATATAGTGCTGTTAGTTGTATTAGTAAGTTAAAGGCTGCGTACATACACTGCGTAGCGTTTGCTAGTTCTGTTAGTGGGGTAAAGTTGTATATACATGTTGAATAAAAACCTGGGACAAGTACCTAGCTACATAATATACAGGAAAAGTCTGCAGGGCTATCCAATTATCACCTTTGGCTGATACTTGGAGTTGGTCTAGCTGGAGGGAGAAGATAAAACGAATTGGTAATAGCAGCTATTCAGTTGGATTTTAATATCAAATAACACTGTTTTTGATGTGGGAGGTGGAAAAAGGTTCCATCCTGTAGTGTCTGTGCAACTTTATTAGCCGTCACGCCTGACTGCACCTTTGAATGCAATGTCGGTCTTGTTTAAATGGGGTTGTTTACATAGCGCATTATGCATGAGTGCACTTTCAAGTGGGGTGTAACCACAAATTGAAGTGGTTGTAACCTGTTACGGTGGCGAACCCCTGAATTAGTTTGAATGGGGGCTGGCTAGTACATTGGAAATCTGCAGTTAGTTTGATAACCATAAATTAGTGGGTAAATGGATTAATAGACATAATTTATGGAGTTATATTGAAAGTTGTGAACACCTTTGAATTCTGATACATCAGAGCTTAAGGTGAAAGAACCCTTAGGAGGCAGTGATCATAAGATGATAGAATTTACTCTGCAATTTGAGAGGGAGAAGATAGAATCAGAAGTAACGGTATTGCAGCTGAATAAAAGCGACTACACAGGTATGAGGGAGGAGCGAGGTAGGATTGATTGGAAGACGAGCCTAGCAGGAAAGAGACTGGAACAGTAATGGTGGGAGTTTCTGGGAGTCATTCAGGAGACACAGCAAAAATTCATCCCTAAACAAAAAGAAGCAAGGTACAGGGAGGATGAGTCAACCATGGCTAAAGAAGTCAGGGATAGCATAAAAGCAAAAGATATAATGTGGTGAAGGGCAGTGAGAAACGAGAGGACTAGGAAGCTCAAAAGGAACAACAGAGGGCAACAAAAATAGAAATAAGGAGGGAGATTATTAAATATGAGGGTAAGCTAGCCAGTAATATAAATGAAGACTGTAAAGAGTTTCTTTAGACATTAAAGGGCAAAAGTGGACATTGGACCACTGGAAAATGACGGTGGAGAGATAGTAGTGGGGAACAAGGAAATGGCTGAGGAACTGAATAATTACTTCACGTCAGTCTTCATGGTGGAAGACACGAGTAATCTCGCAAAACATCAAGACTGAGTATGGTGGTCATCACCAAGGAAAAAGAGCAAGTAAAACTGATTGGTCTGAAGGTGGACAAATGACCCAGACCAGATGGACTACACCCCGGAGTTCTAAAGGAGATAGCTGAAGAGATAGTGGAAGCATTAGTGGTGATCTTTCAGGAATCACTAGAGTCGAGGAGGGTCCCAGAGGACTGGAAAATTGCAAACGTGATGCCCCTGTTTAAAAAGGGAGTGAGGCAAAAGACAGAAAATTACAGGCCGATTATCCTAATCTCAGTCACGGGTAAGATTTTGGAGTCCAATGCAAAGGATGAGATTTCTGAATATTTGGAAGTGTATGGTAAAATAGGACAAAGTCAGCATGGTTTCATCAAGGGGAGGTCATGCCTGACAAATATGCTAGAATTCTTTGAGGAAGTAACGATCAGTGTAGACCAAGGAGAGCCAATGGATGTTGTCTACCTGTGTTAGGTTTGTTTTTGGAGACCCTCACGGACTTGATGCAATAACAAGACACTGACCTGTTTAGAAAAACATAAATCCTTTATTACAAAGCAAGTACAAGCTGTGGAGGATCACTGTACTCAACCTGGCACAGAGTGCAGAGTCTGGTAAGCGATTCTCCCTGAGCAGCGGACAGTCCCCGCTTCTTATACCTTATCGAGTGCATAATACTTAAAGCAATTTTACATCTCACAAAGGCATGTTACATGAAACAATCACAACATCGGACAATGACATGATAACACAAACAATTACTACATCGAAAGCATAAAGAAGGCAGGATACAGTATCGATTGCTTGCAAAGTGATTGCTAACGGCAGGAGGCGATTTCAATTTGCCGAAGTGGCAGAATGTAACTTCAAGCTTCTGAAGTGTCTGGCTTGAACAAAGGTCAGTGTCCTGGCCCCTTTAGCAGAAACAGAAGTTACATTCTTTACAGGATTTCAGAAGTCTCACACCTTTACAAACGTTGCACCAAATCTTATTTGAGACAGCTTCCACATACCGTGGTGCACGAAAATAAAGATTTACAAAGTTTATACCTAATTCTGTTCAGGCAGGAAGCTTAAGGCAGTGTCTTTTCTACTTATCCATAGGAAGATAAGGATTTACAAAGTTTTACACCTAATTCTAGTTGGGCAGGAAGTTTTATGGCAGTGCCTGCATACCTCGGATAAAGAGCATTAATTTATAGAGAGTATAGAAATCAATGGGATGTTATCGCAATAACATCTCAATGTCTCCATCCTCACACTGTGGCGGCGGCTGCTGCAAGCTAAGTACCCTGTAAGTACGAGGCCCGAATCTGTACTGTGCTAGATCTATAGGCTTGCTGGCTACTGTCTCCTCTCCAGGCATTGCAAGCAAGTGTCTGATAAAGCCAGAAATCACGTGACACCAGGTTATAGTTCAGCAGGCTTATTTGAAATTACAGTTTGAATTTTCACCTGACAAAAGAGCAGCGCTATGAAAGCTGGTGTTTTCATTTAAACCTTTTGAACTATAACCTGGTGTTGTGTGATTTCTGACTTTGTCCACCCAAGTCGTACACCGGCCCCTCCACATCATGTCTGATGGAGACTAAGCCCTAATCCACACTACACAAAATTGATAGGTTTTGTGGTTCCTGTGTCCCACCCCACCTCCACGTGCTGTTCCAAGCTGAGTCCTCTGTGCATCTCTTTAAGTAACATTTCCCAGCTGGGTCTTAACTAATGTAACAGAGCTGAAGGACCCTGTGTTAAACTGCAGATTTATAGGTAGTATTACTGGTGTACTAGAGCTTTCATTACACTGCCTTAGGGCATAGATTGACAGGATTTATTACTGGCTTAACAGAGCTTTATTACACTGTGTTAAGGCGTGCGTGGATAGGGTTTATTATTGGTGTAGGAGAGCATTATTAGCCTGTGTTAAAATGTAGATTGATAGGGTTTATTACTGAAGTAACACAACTTTATTATGCTGTGTTACAATGCAGGTTGATACAATTTATTACTGGTGTAGGAGAGCTTTATGACTCTGCCTTAGGACGTAGATTGATGGGGTTTATTACTAGTGTAATAGAGCTTTATGACCGTTCTACAATGTACAAAGAACAAAGAAAATTACAGCACAGGAACAGGCCCTTCGGCCCTCCAAGCCAGTGCCGATCGAGATCCTCTGTCTAAACCTGTCATCTATTTTCTAAGGGTCTGTATCCCTTTGCTCCCTGTCCATCCATCTACCTGTCCAGATACATCTTAAAAGACACTAACGTGTCTACGTCTACAACCTCCGCTGGCAACGTGGTCCAGGCACCCACCACCCTCTGCGTAAAGAACTTTCCACGCACATCTCCCGTAAACTTTCCTCCTCGCACTTTGAACTCGTGATCCCTAGTAATTGAGTCCCCCACTCTGGGAAAAAGCTTCTTGCTATCCACCTTGTCTATACCCCTCATGATTTTGTAGACCTCAATCAGGTCCCCCCTCAATCTCCGTCTTTCTAATGAAATAATCCTAGTCTACTCAACCTTTCTTCATAGCTAGTGCCCTCCATACCAGGCAACATCCTGGTGAACCTCCTCTGCACCATCTCCACAGCATCCACATCGTTTTGGTAATGTAGATTGATATGGTTTAATACTGATGTGAAAGAGCTGTATCACAGTGTGGTAGAGCGCAGACTGGTAGTGTTTATTTGTGGTGTGACAGCTTTATTGCACTGTTTTAGAGTGTAGGTTGATCAGGATTATTGCTGGTGTTAACAGAACTTTCTTAGCCTTCGTTAGAGTGTAGATTGATAGGGTTTATTGTTAGTGTAACAGAGCTGTGTTATTCTGTGTCAGAATGCAGACTGATCGGGTCCATTACTGGTGTGACAGAATTTTATCGCTCTGTCTTAAATTGTGGACTGACAAGGTTTATAACTTGTGTAGCTGAGCTTAATTACATTGTCTTAGGGAATTGGCTGATAGGGTTTATTAGTGGGCCAGCAGCATTTCGTGACAGGGTGTTAGAGTTTAGATTGACAAGGTTTATTTTTGGTGTAAGAGCACTTTGTTACAATGTCAGTGTAAATTGATTGAGATTACAACTGGTGGAACAGAGCTGTTTTACAATGTGCTCAAGTGTGGATTGATCAGGTGTAGATCGATGGGTATTATTTCTCAAGTAACAGTTCTCAGGAAGTGTTGTCGGACCTGAAACTTTCACTCTGATTTTTTTTCTTCACAGATGCTGCCAGACCTACTGAACTTTTCCGGCAACTTCTGTGTTTGTTCCTGCTTTACAGCCTACACAGTTCTTTCGGTTTTGCTTTGTTACGATGTATTAGAGTGAAGATTGTTGGGCTTTATTACTGAAGTAACAGAGCTCTATTACCATGTGTTGCACTGTGGATTAATAAGTTGAATTATTGGTGTAACTGAGGTTTACCACACTGTGTTATAGTGTAGATTGATAAGGTTTATTACTGGTTTAACTTTATTAGATTGTGGATTGTTAGTGACTATTAGTGTTCCAACAGAGTTTAATCACTCAGTATTAGCTTGTAGAATAATAGGGTTTATTTCTGGTGTAACAGAGGTTTATTGCCCTGTGTTTGGGTGTTGATTGATTGGGTATATTGTGGTGTAACACGAGCTTGATTACACTGTGTTTGAGAGTCGGTTGATAGTTTTGTTACTAATGCGACAGAGCTTTACTACATTATGTTAAACTACGGGTTGGTAGGATTTATTTCACAACAGAGCGTTATTGCACTCAGAATGTAGATTGACAGGGTTTATTACTGGCATAATAGAGTTTTATCACACGGTCTAGATTGATTGCGATTATTACTAGTGTAGCTGATGTTTATTACACTCTTAGCATGTAGGTTGATACAGTCTATTACTGAAGTAATAGAGCTTTATTACAGTGAAGATCAACAGGATTTTTTACAGT
Organism: Ginglymostoma cirratum; assembly: GCA_024137785.1. Classification (NCBI taxonomy): domain Eukaryota; kingdom Metazoa; phylum Chordata; class Chondrichthyes; order Orectolobiformes; family Ginglymostomatidae; genus Ginglymostoma; species Ginglymostoma cirratum. The sequence continues at coordinate 240,908 of JAHRHZ010000218.1, forward strand.
TGTAGCAGACCTTTATTACATTGTTAGAGTGTAGATTGATGGGAATTGTTCGTGGTGTAACAGAGCTTTATTGCTCTGCGGTAGAGTGTCGATTGATAGGGCTTATCACAGGTGTAGCAGAGATTTATTACACTGTGATACACTGCAGATTAATCTTGGTGTAACAGATCTTTATCAAAATGTGTTAGAGTATAGAGTGGTAGTGTTTACACGTGATATAACAGAACTTTTTGCCCTGTGTTTAGGTGTAGATTGCTAGTTTTTATTACTGGTGAAAGAGTCCTTAGTACACTGTGTTTTGATTGAAATGGGATTTTTTACTGGTGTTATGGAGCTGTGTTACTCTGTGTTAGACTGTATATTGATGGGGTTTATCAATCATGTAACCGAGCTGTGTTACACTGTTAGTGTGTGGATTCTTAGTGATTATGACTGTTGTAACAGAACTTTATCAGACTGTGGCATGCTTATTTCCTGTGTAACAGGGTTTAGTAGAGTGTGTTGCAGTGCATATTAACATGGTAAATTACTGGTGTAACAGAGCTTTATTACACTGTGTTACAGTATGGATTGATCTGGCTTATTCCTGGTGTCACACCTTTATCAAACTCAGTTAGAGTGCAAACTGGTAACGTAATATTGCTTTATTACTCTGTGTTCAGGTGTAGAATCAATGAGTTTATTACTGGTGTAGCAGAGCTTTATTTCACTGTTTCAGTGTAGATCAAGCAGTTAAATTACTGGTGTAGCAGAGCTTAATTGCACTGTTAGAATGGAGGTTGACATGGCTTATTGCTGGCATCACGGAGCTATATTACACTGCCTTAGTGTGTACTTTGATAATGTTTTGTCACTGGTGCAGCAGAGCTTTATTACTCCGTGTTAGAGCTTAGATTGATAGGCTGTATTACTGGTGTAGCAGAGCTTTATTACTTTGTTTGAGTTTGATTTATAGAGTGTATTAATGGCATAATAGATCTTTCAAACACTGTTCGAGCATGAATTGATAGGATTTATCCCGAGTGTGACATAGCTTTATTATGTTGCACTAAAGTGTAGATTGATAGAATTCATAACTGGTGGAACAGAGTTACATGGTACTGTATAAGATTGTAGATCGATGAAGTGCATTACTGGAGTAGCAGAGCTTTATTACAGTATCTAAGAGAATAGATTAATTAGGATTATTGCATGTATTACAGAGCTGTTACACTGTGTTAGAGTTTGGATGAATAGTGACTATCACAGGTGTAACAGAACTTTGTCACAGTGTGCCAGAGTGTAGACTGTTATGGGTTGCAACTGGTATAACGGGATTATTACACTGTTATTGTGTATATAGATAGTTTTTATGACTGAATTCAGACAGTTTTATTTCACCGTGTTAGAGTACAGTTTAACAGGTTTTACCACTGGTGTAGCAGAGTACATTACACAGTGGTACAGTGTAGATAAATGAGGTAAATTACTGGTGCAACAGAGCTTTATTAAACTGTGTTAGACAACAGGTTGATCAGCTTTATTACTGATGTTACAACAGAGCATTATTGCACTCAAAATGTAGATTGATAGGGTTTATCATTGGTGTATAAAAGGTTTATTACACTGTCGTAGGGCCTAGATTGATTGGCCTTATTACTGGCACAACAGACATTTATCACAATCCGTAAGAGTGTACAGATTGATTTGGATTATTGCTTGTGTTAGAACAAAGAACAAAGAAAATTTACAGCCCAGGAACAGACCCTTCGGCCCTCCAAGCCTGTGCCGATCCAAATCCACTGTCTAAACCTATCACCCAATTCCTAAGGATCTGTATCCCTCTGCTCCCCACCTACTCATGCATCTGTCCAGACGCACCTTAAATGAATCTACCGTGCCTGCCTCTACTACCTCTGCTGGCAATGCGTTCCAGGCACCTACCACCCTCTGTATAAAGTACTTTCTGCGTGTATCCCCCTTAAACTTTTCTCCTCTCACCTTGAACGCGTGACCCCTCGTTATTGAATCCCTCACCCTGGGAAAAAGCTTATCTCTATCAACCCTGTCTATACCCTTCATGATTTTGAAGACCTCAATCAGGTCCCCCCTCAATCTCCTTTTTTCTAATGAAAACAATCCTAACCTACTCAACCTCTCTTCATAGCTAGCACCTTCCATACCAGGCAACATCCTCGTAAACCTTCTCTGTACCCTCTCCAAAGCTTCCACATCCTTTTGGTAATGTGGCGACCAGAACTGTACACAGTATTCTAAATGCGGCCGAACCAAAGTCTTGTACAATTTTAACATGACCTGCCAGCTCTTATACTCAATACCCCGTCCGATGAAGGCAAGCATACCATATGCCTTCTTGACCACTCTATCCACCTGTGCAGCCACCTTCAGGGTACAGTGCACCTGAACTCCCAGATCTCTCTGCTCATCAACTTTTCCCAAGGCTCTTCCGTTTACAGTATAGTTCGCTGTAGAATTAGACCTCCCAAAATGCATCACCTCACACTTGCCCGGATTGAACTCCATCTGCCACTTCTCCGCCCAACTCTCCAGTCTATCTATATTCTCCTGTGTTCTTTGACAATCCCCTATGCTTTCTGCTACTCCCCCAATCTTCGTGTCATCTGCAAACTTACTGATCAGACCACTTATGCCCTCTTCCGGATCATTTATGTGTATCACAAATAACAGTGGCCCCAGCACTGATCCCTGTGGAACACCACTGGTCACCTTTCTCCATTTCGAGAAACTCCCTTTAACTACTACTCTCTGTCTCCTGTTGCTCAACCAGTTCTTTATCCACCTAGCTAGAACATCCTGCACACCATGTGACTTCACTTTCTCCATTAGTTTACGATGGGGAACCTTATCAAACGCCTTACTAAAGTCCATGTAGATGACATCTACAGCCCTTCCTTCATCTATCAACTTGGTCACTTCCTCAAAGAACTCTATTAAGTTAGTAAGGCATGATCTCCCCTGCACAAAACCATGTTGCCTATCACTGATAAGCCCATTCTTTTCCAAATATAAATAGATTCTATCCCTCAGTACCTTCTCCAGCAACTTTCCCACCACTGACGTCAGGCTTACTGGTCTGTAGTTACCTGGAATATCCCTACTACCCTTCTTGTACAGGGGAACAACATTAGCAACTCTCCAGTCCTCCGGCACTTCACCTGTGTTTAAGGATGCTGCAAAGATATCTGTCAGGGCCCCAGCTATTTCCTCTCTCCCTCCCTCAGCATCCTGGGATAGATCCCATCCGGTCCTGGGGATTTGTCCACCTTAACATCCTTTAGCCTACCCAACACATCTTCCCTCCTTATGTCAACGCGATCCAGAGTAAACAAACTTCTATCTCTAACCTCAACATTCATCATGTCCCTCTCCTCAGTGAACACTGATGCAAAGTAATCATTGAGAATCTCACCCATTTTCTCAGGTTCGACACAAAACCTTCCTTCCTTATCCTTTAGTGGACCAACCCTTTCTCTAGTTACCCTCCTGCTTCTTATATATGAATAAAAGGCCTTGGGATTCTCCTTAATTCTGTTCGCTAAAGTTATTTCATGACCCCTTTTAGCCCGCTTGATTCCTCGTTTAAGATTGGTCCTACTCTCCCGATATTCCTCCAAGGACCGTTCTGTTCTTAGCTGCCTGGACCTTATGTACGCTTCCCTTTTCCTCTTGGCTAGTCACACAATTTCTCCTGTCATCCACGGTTCACGAATCTTTCCTTTCCTATCCCTTGTTTTCAAAGGGACATGCCTATCCTGTGCTATCTTCAACCTATCTTTGAAAGCCTCCCACATATCAAATGTGGACTTCCCTTCGAATAGCTGTCCCCAATCCACACTTCCCAGCTCCTGCCAAATTTTGATATAATTGGCCTTGGCCCTGTTTAGTATTCTTCCCTTCGGACCACTCTCCTCTTTGTCTACGAGTATTCTAAAACTAACAGAACTGTGGTCACTATTCCCAAAGAAATCCCCCACTGCAACTTCTACCACCTGGTCTGGCTCATTCCCCAACACTAGGTCCAATATGGCCCCTTCCCTAGTTGGACTATTGACATACTGCTCTAGAAAACTTTCCTGGATGCTCCTTACAAATTCTGCCCCATCCAGACCTCTGACACTAAGTGTATCCCAGTCAATGTTGGGAAAATTAAAATCTCCCATCACCACCACCCTGTTACCTCTACATCTTTCTATAATCTGTCGACCTATTTGTTCTTCTACCTCACGCTCACTGTTGGGAGGCCTGTAGTACAGCGCCAACAATGTAACTGCACCCTTCTTATTTCTCAGCTCTACCCATAATGCCTCACTGCTCAAGCCCTCCATAGTGCCCTCCTTTAGCACAGCTGTGATATCATCCCTGACCAGCAATGCAACTCCTCCCCCCCCTTACTTCCCTCCCTGTCCTGTCTGAAGCATCTATATCCTGGGACATTTAGTTGCCAATCATCCCCTTCCTTCAACCAAGTCTCTGTGATCGCAATAACGTCATACTCCCAGGCACTAATCCAAGACCTAAGTTCGTCTGCCTTACCCACTATACTCCTTGCATTAAAGTATATGCACTTCAGACCACCAGTTCCTTTGTGTTCATCTGCTCTCTGCCTACTCTTCCCCTTGGTAATGCTAACTTCATGATCCTTACAGTCTCCAGTTTCCACCTCACTGTCTACTAGTTTTCTCCTCTGGTTCCCAGACCCCTGCCACATTAGTTTAAACCCTCCCCAACAGCCCTAGCAAAAACTCCCCTAGGACACTAGTTCCAGTCTGGTTCAGGTGTAGACCATCCAATTTGTAATAGTCCCACCTTCCCCAGAACCGGTCCCAGTGTCCCACAAATCTGAACCCCTCCCTCCTACACCATCCCTCAAGCCACGTGTTCGTCCTGCCTATTCTTTCATTTCTACCCTGGCTAGCACGCGGCACTGGTAGCAACCCTGAGATCACTACCTTTTGAGGTCCTCCTCTTTAACTTCTCTCCTAGCTCCCTGAATTCTGCTTTCAGGACCTCATCTCGTTTTTTACCTATATCATTGGTGCCTATATGCACCACAACAACTGGCTGTTCACCCTCCCTTTTCAGAATGCTCTGTAGCCGATCGGTGACATCCCTGACCCGAGCACCTGGGAGGCAACATACCATCCGGGAGTCCCGTTTTCGGCCACAGAACCGCCTATCTACTCCCCTTACAATAGAATCCCCTATGACTATGGCCCTCTGAGTCTTTTTCCCGCCCTTCTGAACAGCAGTGCCCGCCATGATGCCATGAGCCAGGCAACTGCTACCCTCCCCTGGTGAGCCATCTCCCCCAACAGTATCCAAAATGGTATACCTGTTTTGGAGGGAGATGACCGCAGGGGACACCTGCACTGCCTTTCTGCTCTTTCTCTGCCTTTTGGTCACCCATTCACTGTCTCCCTCAGCAATCCTAATCTGCGGTGTGACCAATTCACTAAACGTGCTATCCATGATCTTCTCAGCATCGCGGATGCTCCACAGTGAGTCCACCCGCAACTCCAGAGCCGTCATGCGGTCAAACAAGAGCTGCAGCTGGACACATTTCCTGCAAGTGTAACAGTCAGGGACGTCAGTCACGTCCCTGATCTCCCACATCAAGCAAGAGGCACATGCCACAGGTCTGAGGTCCCCTGCCATTGTAAGCCTTAGCTCTGACTCAACTAACTAATACCAAACAATGCACTTAAATATATTTTAAGAAAAAACACCTTACCTTGCAGAGTCTTTTTCTTCTGGTTAGAGGAGGAGGGTGGGAGGGAGATGCTACACGTGTAGCATCTCGGGTTTAGCTGCTGCTCAAATATATACTAATTCTTTACCTTCCTCACAACCTCCTGGTCCAAAATGAAGTGTTACAGCGCTATCACACTGTGTTCGAGCTTGGATGAGTAGTGACTATCACAGATGTAACAGAGGTTTGTCACAGTGTGCTTGAGTGCAGACTGGTACGGGTTGCAACTGGTATAACTGGATGATTACACTGTTAATGTGACAGAGCTTTTTTGCCCTGTTAGAGTGTAGATTTGCATGGTTTATTACTAGTGTAACAGAGCTTATCAGACTGTGTTACAGTGTCGACTGGGTCTGATGAAACAGACCCTTATTGCCCTGCTTTCCAGTATAGATTGATAGGCTTTATTACTGGTGTGACAGAGTTTTATCACAATGTGTTAGGGTATACGTTGGTAGGGATTGTTTCTGGTATATCCGAGCTTTATTACAACATGTGACAGTGTAGGTTGATTGATTGATTGAGCTTATAAATTGTGTAACAGAGTTTTATTACATCGTGTTACTGTGTAGATTATTTGGATTTGTTACTGGTGTGACAGACGATCAGTACACTGTGTTGCTGTGTAGATTGATGACGTATATTACTGGTTTAAAAGAGATTTATTAAGCTGTTAGAAGCTGGATTGATAGAGGTTCTTACTGGTGTAGTCAAGCTTTGTTGCACTGTGTTACAGTGTAGTTTGAAAAGGTGAACTATTGCTGGAACAGAGCTTTACTACACCGTATCTAGAATCCCTACAGTGTGGAAACAGGCCCTTTGGCCCAACAAGTGAACACCGAACCTCGGAGTATCCCACCCACACCCGTCCCCTTGTAACCCACCTAATCTACACACCCCTGAACACTATGGGCAATTTAGCATGGCCAATCCACCTAACCTGCACATCTGTGGTAAAGTGTAGATTGATAGGGTTTATTGCTGAAGTAACAGATCTTTATTATGCTTTGTTAGAGTCTAGATTGATGGGGTTTTTTACTGGTGTAATAGTGCTTTAGTACACGATGTTACATTGTACATTGATCGGGATTATTACTACTGTAATAGAGTTTTCTGACCCTACCTTAAAGAGTGGATTGATCAGGTTTATTGCTGGTGTAATGGAGCTGTGTTAGATGACATAGGATGGAGATTGATAGGGTTTATTACTGAATTAACAGAGGTTAATGACGCTACATTGGAGTTTTGATTAAAATGGTTTATTATTAGTGTAACAGAGCTTTACCATCTGTGTTAGAGTGGAGACTGGTAGCATTTATTTCTGGTGTAACAGAGCTTGATGCCCTGGGTTTGAGTGCAGATTCAGAGGTTTTACGACTGCTGTAACAGAGATTTATTACACTGTGTTAGAGTGTAGATTGATAAAGTCTATCACTGGTGTAACGGAGCCTTCCTACCTCGTTTTGGAGAGTAGATTGATAGGGGTGTTCCAGAACTCTGTTACACTCTATTGGACTGTCGTTTGATGGGATTTCTTGTTGATGCAACAGAGCTATATTACACTGTGTCAGAGGGCAGATTGATGGGGTTTATGACTGAAGTAACAGAGTGTCACAATATTTTTACAGTCTAGATTGATAGCATGTATTAGTATTGTAGCAGAGCTTTATGACACTGTGTTGGTGTAGATTAATTGGTTTATTTCTTGTGTAATGGAGCTGGATTGCCCTGTGTTTGGGTGTAAATTGAAAGGGAATATTGTTGGTGGAACAGAGCTTTATTACCCTATTTTGGAGAATACATTGATAGGTTTTATCAGTGGTGTCCCGAGCTGTACTACAATGCGATAGACTGTAGATTGAAAAGGTGCAGTACTGCTGTCACAGAGCTTCAGGACACGGTTACAGTTTAGATTAATAAGCTAAATTACTGGTGTAACAGAGCTTTAATACAATGTTTCAGGGTTTAGATTGAAAGGGTTTAATACTGTTATAGCCGAACGTGAATGCACTGTGTTTGAAATGAGATTAATAAGGTAAATTCCTGTTGTAAGAGAGTTCTATTGCATTGAGTTAGAGTGCAGAATGAATTGGTTTATTACTTTTTCAACAGAGCTTTGTGACTGTACGAAAATGAGTGAGATTCTTAATGAGTACTTTGTGCCGGTATTCACTGAGGAGAGGGACATGACGGATGTTGAGGTCAGGGATAGATGTTTGATTACTCCAGGTCAAGTCGGCATAAGGCGGCGGGGGGGGTGAGTAGTGTTGGGTATTCTAAAGGGCATTAGGGTGGACAAGTCCCCAGGTCCGGATGGGATCTATCCCAGGTTCCTAAGGGAGGCGAGAGAGGAAATATCCCAACAACTAAGGAGAGTCAGGGGGCAGAGTTGAGTATGATAGGCATTACAAAAGAGAAAGTGCTAGAAAAGCTAAAAGGTCTAAAAATTGATAAATCTCCTGGCCCCGATGGGCTACATCCTAGAGTTCTGAGGGAGGTGGCTGAGGAAATAGCGGAGGCATTGGTTGTGATCTTTCAAAAATCACTGGAGTCAGGGGAAGGCCCAGAAGATTGGAAAATCACTGTTGTAACCCCCTTGTTTAAGAAAGGATCAAGACAAAAGATGGAAAATTATAGGCCGATTAGCCTAACCTCGGCTGGTGGTAACATTCTAGAATCTATCATTAAGGATGAGATTTCTAAATTCTTGGAAGTGCAGGGTCAGATTAGAACAAGTCAGCATGGATTTAGTAAGGGGATGTCGTGTCTGACAAACCTGTGAGAATTCTTTGAGGAGGTAACAAGTAGGTTATACCAGGGAAACCCAGTGGATGTTATCTATCTAGACTTCCAAAAGGCCTTTGGTAAGGTGCCTCACAGGAGGCTGCTGAGTAAGGTGAGGGCCCATGGTGTTTGAGGTGAGTTACTGGCATGGATTGAGAATTGGCTGTCTGACAGAAGGCAGAGAGTTGGGATAAAAGGCTCTTTTTCGGAATGGCAACCGGTGACAAGTGGTGTCCCACAGGGTTCAGTGTTGGGGCCGCAGCTGTTCACTTTATATATTAATGATCTGGATGAAGGGACTGGGGGCATTCTGGCGAAGTTTGCCGATGATACGAAGTTGGGTGGACAGGCAGGTAGTACGGAGGAGGTGGGGAGGCTGCAGAACGATTTAGACAGTTGAGGAGAGTGGTCCCGGAAATGGCTGCTGAAATTCAACGTGAGCAAATGTGAGGTCTTTCACCTTGGAAAAAAGAATACAAGCATGGATTATTTTCTGAACGATGAGAAAATTCATAAAGCCGAAGTACAAAGGGATCTGGGAGTGCTAGTACAGGATTCTCTAAAGGTAAACTTGCAGGTTGAGTCTGTGATTCAGAAAGCGAATGGAATGTTGTCATTTATCTCAAGAGGGTTGGAATATAAAAGCAGTGATGCGCTTCTGAGACTTTATAAAGCTCTAGTCAGGCCCCATTTAGAATACTGTGTCCAATTTTGGGCCCCACACCTCAGGAAGGACATAGTGGCACTGGAGCGTGTCCAGCGGAGATGCACACAGATGATCCCTGGAATGGTAGCCCTAACATACGATGAACGGCTGAGGATCCTGGGATTGTATTCATCAGAGTTTAGAAGGTTGAGGGGAGATCTAGTAGAAACTTACAAGAGAATGCATGGCTTAGAAAGGGTGGATGCTGGGAAGTTGTTTCCATTAGGTGGGGATACTAGAACCTGTGGGCACAGCCTTAGAATTAGAGGGGGTCAATTTAGAACGGAAATGAGGAGACATTTCTTCAGCCAGAGAGTGGAATTCTGCCTGTGGAATTCATTGCCACGGAGTGCAGTGGAGGCCGGGACGTTGAATGTCTTCAAGGCAGAGATTGATAAATTCTTGATCTCGCAAGGAATCAAGGGCTACGGGGAGAGTGCGGGTAAGTGGAGTTGAAATGCCCATCAGCCATGATTAAATGGCGGAGTGGACTCAATGGGCCGAATGGCCTTACTTCCACTCCTGTGTCTTATGGTCTTATGGAAATAGCTGGGGCCTTAACAGATATCTTTGCAGCATCCTTGAGCACGGGTGAGGTCCTGGAGGACTGGAGAATTGCTAATGTTGTCCCCTTATTTAAGAAGGGTGGCAAGGATAATCCAGGTAATTATAGACCGGTAAGCCTGACGTCAGTGGTGGGGAAGCTGCTGGAGAAGATACTGAAGGATAGGATCTACTTACGTTTGGAAGAAAATGGGCTTATTAGTGATAGGCAGCATGGTTTAGTGTAGGAAGTCATTTCTTACCAACTTGATAGAATTCTTTGAGGAAGTGACAAAGTTGATAGATGAGGGAAGGGCTGTGGATGTCATTTATATGGACTTCAGTAAGGCTTTTGATACGGTTCCCCCGGTAGGCTGATGGGGAAAGTGAAGTCGCATGGGATCCAGGGTGTACGAGCTAGATGGCTAGAGAACTGGATGGGCAACAGGAAACAGAGAGCTGTAGTGGAAGGGAGTTTCTCAAAATGGAGCACTATGACCAGTGGTGTTCCACAGGGATCCGTGTTGGGACCACTGTTGTTTGTGATATACGTAAATGATCTGGAGGAAGGTATAGATGCTCTGATTCTCAAGTTTGCAGATGACACTAAGATTGGTGGAGTTGCAGATAGTGAAGAGGACTGTCGGAGAATGCAGCAGAATATAGATAGATTGGTGAGTTGGGCAGAGAAATGGCAGATGGAGTTCAATCCAGGCAAATGTGAGGTGATGCATTTTGGAAGATTCAATTCAAGAGCGAACTATACAGTAAATAGAACAAAGAACAAAGAAAACTTACAGCCCAGGAACAGGCCCTTCGGCCCTCCAAGCCTGTGCCAATCCAAATCCACTGTCTAAACCTATCGCCCAATTCCTAAGGATCTGTATCCCTCTGCTCCCCCCCAGTCATGCATCTGTCCAGACGCACCTTAAATGAATCTACCATGCCTGCCTCTACTACCTCTGCTGGCAACGCGTTCTAGGCACCTACCACCCTCTGTGTAGAGTACTTTCCGCGTGTATCCCCCTTAAACTTTTCTCCTCTCACCTTGAAAGCGTGACCCCTCGTTATTGAATCCCTCACCCTGGGAAAAAGCTTATCTCTATCAACCCTGTCTATACCCTTCATGATTTTGAAGACCTCAATCAGGTTCCCCCCTCAATCTCCTTTTTTCGAATGAAAACAATCCTAAATGGAAAAGCTCTGGGGAAAATTGGAGCACAGAGAGATCTGGGTGTTCAGGTCCATTACACGCTGAAGGTGGCAACGCAGCTCGATAGAGTGGTCAAGAAGGTCATTTCTGCTAGTCAGAGCAGAAATGAAAGAATAGCCAGGATGAATGCGTGGCTTGAGAGATGGTGCAGAAGGCAGGGGTTCAGATTTTTCGGACATTGGGACCGATTCTGGGGAAGGTGGGACTATTACAAATTGGACGGTCTACACCTGGGCCGGACTGGAACCAATGTCCTTGGGGGTGCTTTTGCTAACGCTGTGGGGGAGGGTTTAAACTAATGTGGCAGGGGGATGGGAACCGAATATTGGACAGGTTATTGGACAGAAAGGAGGTAGTAACTAAAGCCTGTAGGGAACTAGATAATGGAGTCAGCGAGACTAAAGGGAAGAGTAGGCAGGGAGCAGATGATGAACACAAAGGGACAGGTGGTCTGAGGTGCATTTGTTTAAATGCGAGAAGTGTAGTAGATAAGGCAGATGAACTTAGGGCTTGGATCGGTACCAGGGAGTATGATGTTATTGCTATTACTGAGACTTGGTTGAGGGAAGGGCATGATTGGCAACTAGATGTCCCAGGATATCGATGCTTCAGGCGAGATAGAGAGGGAGGTAAAAGGGGCGGAGGAGTTGCATTACTGGTCAAAGACGATATCACAGCTGTACTGAAGGAGGGCACTATGGAGGACTCCAGCAGTGAGGCAATATGGGTAGAACTCAGAAATAGGAAGGGTGCAGTAACAATGTTGGGGCTGTACTACAGGCCTCTCAACAGCGAGCATGAGATAGAGCTACAAATATGTAAACAGATTATGGAAAGGTGTAGGAGCAACAGGGTGGTGGTGATGGGAGATTTTAATTTTCCCAACATTGACTCGGATTCACTTAGTGTTAGGGGTCAAGGTGGAGCAGAATTCATAACGAGCATCCAGGAGGATTTTCTAGAGCAATATGTGTGTAGTCCAATTCGGGAAGAGGCCATACTGGACCTGGTGTTGGGGAATGAGCCCAGCCAGGTGGTTGAAATTATAGTAGGGGACTACTTTGGAAATAGTGACCACAATTCTGTAAGTTTTACAATACTCATGGACAAAGATAAGAGTGGTCCTAAAGGAAGAGTTCTAAACTGGGGGAAGACCAACTATACCAAAATTCGGCAGGATCTGTGGAATATAGATTGGGAGAAACTGTTTGAAGGTAAATCCACATGTGATATGTGGGAGGCTTTTAAAGAGAGGTTGATTAGCGTGCAGGAGAGACATGTTCCTATGAAAATGAGGGATAGAAATGGCAAGATTAAGGAACCATGAATGACAGGTGAAATTGTGAGACTAGCTAAGAGGAAAAAGGAAGCATACATAAGGTCTAGGCGATTGAAGACAGACAAAGCTTTGGAAGAATATCGGGAATGTAGGGCGAATCTGAAATGAGGAATTAAGAGGACTAAAAGGGGACATGAGATATCTTTAGCAACATGGTTAAGGAAAATCCCAAAGCCTTTTATTCATATACAAAGAGCAAGAGGGTAACGAGAGAGAGGATTGGCCCACTTAAGGACAAAGAAGGAAAGTTATGCGTTGAGTCAGAAAATGGGTGACATTCTTAACGAGTACTTTGCATTGGTATTCACCAAGGAGAGGGAAATGATGGATGTTGAAGTTAGGGATAGATGTTTGATTACTCTAGGTCAAGTCCGCATAAGGAGGGAGGAAGTGTTGGGTATTCTAAAAGGCATTAAGGTGGACAAGTCCACAGGTCCTGATGGGATCTATCCCAGGTTATTGAGGGAAGCGAGAGAGGAAATAGCTGGGGCCTTAACAGATATCTTTGCAGAATCCTTAAACACAGGTGAGGTCCCGGAGGACTGGAGGAGTGCTAATGTTGTCCCTTTGTTTAAGAAGGGTAGCAGTGATAATCCAGGTAATTATCGACCGGTGAGCCTGAGGTCGGGAAGCTCTGGAGAAGGTACTGTGGGATAGGATCTATTCCCATTTGGAAGAAAATGGGCTTATCAGTGATAGACAACATGGTTTTGTGCAGGGAAGGTCATGTCTTACCAACTTAATAGAATTCTTTGAGGACGTGACAAAGTTGATTGATGAGGAAAAGGCTGTAGGTGTCATATACATGGACTTCAGTAAGGCGTTTGATAAGGTTTCCCATGGCAGGCTGGTGGAGAAAGTGAAGTCGCTTGGGGTCCAGGGTGTGCTAGCTAGATGGATAAAAAACTGGCTAGGCAACAGGAGACAGAGAGTAGTCGTGGAAGGGGGTTTCTCAAATTGGAGACCTGTGACCAGTGGTGTTCCACAGGGATCTGTGCTGGGACCGCTGTTGTTTGTGATATACGTAAATGATTTGGAGGAAGGTATAGGTGGTCTGATTAGCAAGTTTGCAGATGACACGAAGATTGGTGGAGTAGCAGATAGTGAAGGGGACTGTCAGAGATTACAGCAGAATGTAGATAGATTGGAGAGTTGGGCAGATAAATGGCAGATGGAGTTCAATCCAGGCAAATGCGAGGTGATGCCTTTTGGAAGATCTAATTCAAGAGCAAACTACACAGTAAATGAAAAAGTCTTGGGGATAATTGATGTACAGAGAGATCTGGGTGTTCAAGTCCATTGTTCCCTGAAGGTGGCAACGCAGGTCAATAGAGTGGTCAAGAAGGCATACGGCATGCTTTCCTTCATCGGACGGGGTATTGAGTACCAGAGTTGGCAGGTCATGTTACAGTTGTATAAGACTTTGGTTCGGCCACATTTAGAGTACTGCGTACAGTTCTGGTCGCCACATTACCAAAAGGATGTGGATGCTTTGGAGATGGTGCAGAGGATGTTGCCTGGTATGGAGGGCGCTAGCTATGAAGAAAGGTTGAGTAGACTAGGATTATTTTCATTAGAAAGACAGAGATTGAGGGGGGACCTGATTGAGGTCTACAAAATCATGAGGGGCATAGACAAGGTGGATAGCAAGAAGCTTTTTCCCAGAGTGGGGGACTCAATTACTCGGGGTCATGAGTTCAAAGTGAGAGAAGGAAAGTTTGCGGGAGATATGCGTGGAAAGTTCTTTACGCAGAGGGTGGTGGGTGCCTGGAACACGTTGCCAGTGGAGGTGGTAGACGCAGACACGTTAGTGTCTTTTAAGATGTATCTGGACAGGTAGATGGATGGACAGGGAGCAAAGGCATACAGACCCTTAGAAAATAGATGACAGGTTTGGACAGAGGATCTCAATCGGTGCAGGCTTGGAGGGCCGAAGGGCCTGTTCCTGTGCTGTAATTTTCTTTGTTCTTTGTTCTTTGTATACAGCATGCTTTCATTCATTGGACGGGGTATTGAGTACAAGAGTTCGCCGGTCACGTTAAAGTTGTATAGGACTTTGATTCGACCACATTTGGAATACTGTGTACAGTTCTGGTTGCCACATTACCAAAAGGATGTGGATGCTTTGGAGAGGGTGCAGAAGAGGTTCACCAGGATGTTGCCTGGTATGGAGGGCGCTAGCTATGAAGAGAGGTTGAGTAGATTAGGATTATTTCCATTAGAAAGATGGAGGTTGACCTTTACCTCCTTTACCTCCATCATCATTTCCTCCTCAGTACTCCAGCTGCTCCAATTTTGTGACTTGCTGTTATAAACAGAGTAACCAGGTAGTTTTGCTCCTTTTTTACATTCATTATTCTTTATTCATTAACGGGATGATGACGTCCCTGGCTAGGCACAATTTAATGCAAAGGGCAGTCCAGAGTCAACCACGTTGCTGTGGGTCTGGAGTCATATATGGGCCAGACCAGGTAAGGATGGCAACCTTGAACCTTCCCAACTCTTTACTTGCAATTCTTGTGGACTCCTTTTCTATGTTCTGGTTTTTCTTGGATTTTAAATGGCTATCATAGGCATTGAATGTGGCAAATCATTTGTCACAAGATGTGTAGCAATCAGTAGCAGTCACCCTGCTCTTCTCCTCGATAGGTGTTATCTGGTCCAGTTACACATTCTTGGAGTTTTTCAGTTGTCACTGGAGGTTTGTCTGCTAATGTATCCTTCAGGTTGTACCTGTGCCAGTCTGTTTTGTTGTTTGACTCCTGAATCACAGCATCACCAAAAGACACATGATGTGATGCAGTTGTCGGAAGACATTGCTTAAATGAAAGTAACATTTAGAACATAGAATAAGAAATCAGGTCGACAAATCATGCACACTATTAAGAACTTGCATATACTTAGCACACTTTGCATCTTTTGGACTTCCTGAAGCTTATTTCTAAACTTATGAATGAAAACATTGTTGTCATTTTCCATGAAAAATAAAATCGAGAATTCGAGCCGGATATCCTGTTGTCAGCAAGTTCACCTGCACGTCAACATTGTTGGCTCTTGAATTCTTTCTCGAACCTCATTGGCTCTGTCTTCACTTTTAACAGGCTCCTTAAAACTAATATCTTTGGCCAAAGCTTTGGTAACCCATTATAATATAGTGTGTCAAACTTGTCTTGTAACACTTCTGGGGAGTATCTTGAAACATTTTATATGAATGGTAGTATATAAATGCAAGCTTGCGATAATATCACTGTCCCAATTCTACTCCTGTGTTCAACTTAATAACTTTTAGGTGATATACTGTGAACATGATTATAGGAACATAGAAAATAGGAGTATCAGGAGGCCCTCCTTGAACTTGCTATGCCATTCATTACAATCATAGCTGATTGTCCAACTCAACAGCCGAATCCTGCTTTCTCCCTATAACATTTGGTCTCATTCTCCCCAAGTGCTATATCTAGCCACCTCTCGAACTCATTCAATATTTTGGCTTCAACTACTTTCTATGGTACTGAGTTTCACAGGCTTACCACTCTTTGGGTGAAGAAATGACTCCTCATCTCTGACCTAGATCATCTACCCCAAATCCTCAGACTGTGACCGTTGGTCCTAGACATCCCCACTATTGAGAACATCCTCCCTCCATCTACTCTGTCTAATCCTGTTAGAATTTTATCAATGTCTATGAGATCCCCCTCTCATTCGTCCGAACTTCAGTGAAAACAATCCTAACCCAGTCAAACTTTCCTCGTAAGTCAGTCCAACCCTCCCTGGAATCAGCCTGGTAAACCTTCGTTGCTTATCCCTTGACAGCAAGAGCATACTTCCTTAGAAAAGGAGACCGGAACTGCACGCAATATTCTAGGTGCGGTCTCCCCAAGGCCCAGTATTACAGTCACAACACATCCCTGCTCCTGTGTTCAAAACCCCTTGCAATGCAGGCCAACATACCATTTGCTTTCTTTTACCGCCTGCTGCACCTGCATGCTTACCTTCAGTGTCTGGCATACAATTATCTCCAGGTTTCACTACACATTCTTCTCTTCAAATTTACAGTAATTCAGGTGGTAATCTGCCTTCTTGTTTTGGCTTTCAAAGTGAATAACCACACATCTATCCAAATTATACAGCATTTGCTATTGATTTGCCCACTTGAGAGGAAATCAATGAAATGAGATCAGTTACTGTGGTAGATACAATGGCCTGATGCGTCGTGGTGGGGCCATCGCCCAGGGGAAGATATGAGGTGGTATCTGAGAGATGGCACTCAGCTTCGCAAGGTACGGGTCAGTGTGCCAGACTACAACATCACCACCCTTATCGGTAGGCTTAATGATGAGGTCAGGGTTAGATCTAAGTGTACAGAGTGCAGTCAGTTCGGAGGGAGATATGCTGGATTTGGTGAGGGGGCAGAGAAATTGAGGCAACTAATATCACGTCGACAGTGCTCAACGAACAGATCGAGGGCTGGTAAAAGTCTAGAGGGAGAGGTCTCGGTGGAGGGCAGTGTTGGAACTGGGAAAAGGGGTCTGTAGGACAGGGAAATGACTCTTGTCCAATGAAATTAGCACGGAGGCGAAGTCGACGGAAAAAGAGTTCGGCGTCATTTCGTGCCCGAAATTCGTTTGGGCAGGGAGGCAGAGGAATAAAGCTGAGGCCTTTACTGAGTACAGAACGTTCAGCATCAGAGAGCGGAAGGTTATCAGTGATGGTGAATACCTGACAGTTGTTGCAATTTGTGGGCCTTGATGCCTGAAAGGTAAAGAAAAAGTTTCTTGTTAGCACGACAAATGAGCCGGAGGATGGAGTGAAACTGCGGAGTGGTGCAACTCTGAGCCAGCGTGCTGCGATAGAGAAAGTTTGAGAGTGTGCATGTGACGCCGCATGGCACTGAGGTGTGTATCTCATGATGTGGAGAGAGCAGCTGTCCATGGAATGTTGAACATCATGGAGATATCTGTGATCCTGGGAGGATTCAAAACACGAGGGATGAAACTGCAGTTGGAATCCACATGGGGTGAGTCTGAGCCGGAGGCAGCCGCTGAGAATGTGATATGGCTGTGGAAATGAGATTTAGCAAATACTCGGTCAAACACCAGGAGTGACAGTGAAATTAATGTCGGTGGGCAAGAAGAAAGATTGGAACGGAAATCCCGTTGGAGAGAGGAGCAGAACTTCTTCAAGGTGGGCATGCCTAGAAGAGATGTGGCAGTGAGTTAAATACTAA
The DNA here is from genome assembly GCA_024137785.1 of Ginglymostoma cirratum. NCBI lineage: Eukaryota > Metazoa > Chordata > Chondrichthyes > Orectolobiformes > Ginglymostomatidae > Ginglymostoma > Ginglymostoma cirratum. The sequence continues at coordinate 258,490 of JAHRHZ010000218.1, forward strand.
AGAAAAACTGAAAGAACCGCGGATGCTGTAAATCAGGAACAAAAACAAAGTTTCTGGAAAAGCTCAGCAGGTCTGGCAGCATCTTTGAAGAAAAAATCAGAGTTAACATTTCAGGTCCAGTGATCTGGTTCTGAGGAAGCGTCACCGGACCAGAAACGTTAACTCTGATATTCTTGTTCACAGATGCTGCCAGACCTGCTGAGCTTTTCCAGTAACTTTGCGTTTGTTCCGGATTTACAGTAGCTGCTGTTCTTTCGGTTTTTACGTAGGCACAAAACCCTGATGACTGGTGGACGATATCACATGGCATGCACATTTGACAATTCTCCGCTGGCAGCATGCTACACCTGCTCAACCGGCAGGTGCTTGTAAGCCTCAGAAAACATTTCAAACATTAAAAGTAATCCTGCCCTGGAAATTAGTTCATCAATAATGTGAACTGTGCTAGAAGTTAAACTGTAAACCAATTTAAGACCAACAAGGATCGCAGTTTGATGCATTTGTGCATGATTTAGAAGCTACATACGTAATTATACAGGACTCTGGTATCTGTCAGCAAAAGGAATTTGTGCAGACATTGCACTTCTTTGAAAAGAAAATCATCATGAATGCATCCAAACTCTGCTGCATCCCTGTGGTGACACCCTGACCAATCAGAGTCTGCATGACTGGTCTCAGAATTAAGATTGACAGCTAGCTGTTTTTGCTGCATTTCGATGCTAATAATGGTCCAACCAATCAGCAATCTCTTCCCATTTCATTTGAAAATCTTCAATACCTTTTGCAATGTGTTCAAAAAAGAAGGGTCAGATTTGGACCTGTGTTTGAGCCATATTACTGACAGAGTTTTCATGGAAAGGTTGAGGTTATAGTTTGGGATATGGTTGATCACTTTTGTTGCATCAGAAATTTGGCTTAAACAGATGGGTGAGGTGATTGGTGAGTTGAGGGAATCTCTTGCTCAAAGTTTAACCTTCTTTGGCTTAAATCCAACCTGTAGTTCTTAAACAGACATTTACCTTTCATTAACAACACTCATTCATGCACAAAACCTATCCACTCTACAGCCCAGCTTTAAAACTTGTTCATGAGGAAATCACCAGAATTGCAAAAGTACAGACAAATTCATTCTTTACTTAATTTTCTTGCTCAACAACACAATTATCCATGTAAATCCCACAATTGACATCTCACAGGATCTCAAGCAATGAACGCAGTGTTGTTACAGTGCAGAAGGTGGCATTTTGGCCCATCATGTCTGCTCCAGCTTGTTAAATGTTACCTTGTGCCAATCTCCTGCTTTTTCCCCTTGCACATTATTGCCCTGGGGATTGTTGTTGAACAAAGGGATCGAGAGGTACAGGTGGCATACTTTCTTGAAAGTGGAATCACAGCTGGACAGGGTAATGAAGAAGGTCTTTGGCATGCTTGTCCTCATTGGTCAGTGCAGTGAATATAGGAGTTGGGATGTCAAGTTGCAGGACAGTTTTTGGGCCACTTTTAGAATCCTGCATTTAAACTTGATGGGCTTCAGAGAAGATTTACAAGGATGTTTCTGAGATTGGATAGTTTAAACGAAGGGACGAGGTGGAATGGGCTGGGCCTGTTTTCTCTACAGCAACTGAGGCTGAGGGGTGACCTTCTAGAAGTTTATAAAATCAGGAAGTGTATGGACAAGGTGAATAGCCGAGATATATTTCCCACAGTAGGGGAGTCCAAAACTAGAGGGCATAGGTTTTAGGTGAGAAGGGAAAAATTTAAAAGGGACTTGAGAGGCACCTTTTTCAGACAGAAGGTCACATGTGTATGGAACGAGCTGCCAGAGGAAGTGTTGGAGGCGGATATGGTTACAACATTTATAAGGGATAGGAGGCATAGATAGAGTGGATAGCCAGAGATTTTTTTCCCAGGATGAAAACAGCTATCACGAGGGGACATAATTTTAAGGTGATTGAAGGAAGGTACAGGGCAAATGTCAGAGGTGGGTTCTTTACACAGAGGGTGGTGGGTGCGTGGAATGCACTGCCAACAGTGGTGCTGGAGTCAGAGACATGAGGGCCATTTTAGCGACCTTTGGATAGGCACATGGATAATAGTAAAACGAAGGGTATGGAGGTTAGTTTGATGTTAGTAAACAACAGTAGGTCGGCACATTGTCATGGGCCAAAGGGCCTGGACTGTGCTGTACTGTTCTATTCAATCTGTGTCTGAAATGAGTCTGAATGGGTATATGAATGGAGCGGGTTTAGAGGGATATGGGCCAGATGCTGGCAAATAGGACTAGATCAGTTTAGGATACATCTCAGCATGTATGATTTTGAGTGAAAGGTCTGTTACCATGCTGTATAACTCTATGCCTCAAAATGCTCTGTGGGATGCCTCCATTATATATGCTTCTACCATCTTCCAGGAAGTGCATTCCATCCCCTAACTGCTCACTAAGTGAAGAATGTTTTTTCACTTCACCCTTGCTTCATTTACCAGATGCTTTAAATCTATTCCTTGTTGTTAACTTTTGTTTTATGAGCTGGATGAGTTTCTCTATATTTACTTTTCAGCCTTCTTATGGTTTTTAAAACCTCATTATCAGATCTTTTCTAAGACTTCTTGTCTCCAAGGTGAACAGTGCCCTTTGTTCAATCCGTCCTCGTAACTGAATTTTCTCATTCCTGGAACAAAATCAAAATTGTTGGGAAAGCCCAGCAGGTGTGGCAGCATCTGTGAAGTCAAAAACAGAGTCAACGTTTCAGGTCTGGTGAGCCTTCCTCAGAACTGAGCAAGCTTTCCTCCAGCCATTGCAATGCTCTTCTTAACCATCACCATTCTTTATCCAAACACCTTGCATCCAGGAGCATTCAACACCAAGTCCTACTTTTTCTCTTGTGAGAGGTCTCTTATTGCGGGAACACCATGACCCCACATTTCAAACTTGAAAGGGTCCAGAAAAGATTTGCAAGGATGTTGCTTGGATGAGTGGATTTGAGCTGTAGGGAGGGGCTAAAAAGTCTGGGGTATTTCCCCTGGAGCATTGGAATTTGAGGTGATCTTGCAGAGGTTTTAAAAATCACGAGGGGCATGCAGCTGGTGAAGAGCTAGCATATTTTTCCCAGGGTACGGGAGTCTAAAACTGGAGATCATAGGTTTAAGGTGAGAGGGGAAAGAACTAAAAGGGACCTCAGGGACTATATTTATAAATAACACTTCTCGCAGAGTGTGGTGCATGTTGGTATGAGCATTTTCAGAGGAGGTGGGTATAATTACAACATTAAAAGGCACCTGAAGGTGTATATGAACAAGAAATGTTTAGAAGGATGTGGGCCAAATGCTGAAAAATAGGACAAGATCAGTTCAGGAAATCTGGTCTGCATAGGCAAGTTGGACTGAAGGCCTGTTTCCATCCTGTATAATTCCATAACTCTCTGACTTTCTTCTAAATCTAGCTGTCTGGGCTCTCCCAGTATTTTGTGCCCCGTGCTGCTACTCTCTGATATTAACTCCTGAATCCCAATGCTCTGCTGATTTACATTTACCCCTCACCAACTGGACTAACAAAATGCTGCAAGAATCTTAGTCGCAGCTCTGTTCAAGTACAAATAGCCTGACGTGAATGGGGCAGATGGCAGCCAGAGAAGTCTCACTGAACGACGAGTCAGGAAGGAAGGGGTGCATTTGCATCTCGGGGTGAATTCTCGCCACTGGGTAAAATCTGGGGTTGGGGGTCAGACCAATGGGGATGCGATACAACAAAGGCAGTTCCACATCATGTCTGATTAAAAACAAGGCCCTAATCCACACCGCGCAGGATTGATAGGGTTTGTGGTAACTGTGTCCCTCCCCGCCTCTTGAATCTTTTTCAAGCGAGGTGCCCTGTGCGTCCTTTGAAGTAACATTTCCCAATTTATCATAGCCATCTTGTTCCTGAGACAGTTGTATGTCTTGTCGTTTTGTCGGGCAACAGTGCAGAGAAGAGGGGCTCTCGAGTAATAAGTATTATTTGATATTGAAGGCAATCGAAGGGTTTGATTGGAAGGGAGAAGACGTGACAGGAGAGCTCAATGTGTGCTCTTCCTGCTCTGTGTGGAGGTTTGGTCTGTGCCAAGGATCAGAAAATGTGCAGGACGCGTCTGCTGGAAGCTCATTTTTGCTTGGAAGAGTAGCTGGGTACACAGTCAAGCATTTTATGAGACTGCGAGTCTGTGACAGAGTGCAGATTTATAGGGATGATTACTGATGTGACAGAGCTTTTATTACACTGTTAAGGTGCAGATTGATAGGGTTTCTTGCTGATTTAAAAGAGTTTAATTATGGTGTGGCATAATCTAGATTTATCGTATTTATTTGTGGTGCGGAATAGCTTCATTAAGCTGTGTTACAGTGTAGATTAAAATGGTAAATTGCTGGTTTAACAGAGCTTTCTTACAGTGTGTTATTTTGTAGATTGATTGGGATTGCAACTGGTGTAACAGACCTTTATACAGTCCCTCAGATTGCGGATTGATCGTGACACTTACTAGTGTAACACAGCTTTATTATATTGTGTTTGTGTGCAGTTTGATTGTGGTTTATGCTGGTGTATCAGAGCATCATTACACGGTGTTGGAGTGCAGATCGATGCGGTTTATTACTGGTGTAACAGGGCTTTGACACTGTTACAGTGTGCATTATTAGTGGTGTTTTATTAGATCATTATTAGATCATTATCACAGTGTGTTCGAGTGCAGAGTGGAAGCGTTTATTTCCCGTTTCACAGAGCTTCATTGCACCATTTCGGGTGTGAAATGAAAACGCTGAGAACTGGTGTAACAGAGCTTTCTTACACTGTGTTAGAGTTTAGTCTGAAAGGGATTATTTCTGGAGTAACACAGCTTTGTTAGACTATAGATTGACTGTTGTTATTGGTGTAATATCTTTGTCAGATGCTGTTAAAGTGTAGACTGGTAGCGTTTATTTCCAGTGTAGATTGCTGGGGTTTAATACTGGTGTAGCAGAGCTTTATGACACTGTGTTAGAGTGCCGAAGTGTAGCGTTTTGTTCTGGTGTGACGGAGCTTCATTGGCGTAAATTCGACAGTAGATCAAAAGGGTTTATTACTGGTGGAACAGAACTTTATTATACTCTACTAGAGTGTGGATTTGTATTGCTGGTGTAAGACAGTTTTAGGCCACTTGGTTACCCTGTAGATTGATATGTGTTACTGTGTTGTTTAATCGGGATTATTACCGGCATAACAGAGCTTTATTACACCGCTTTAAAGTGTCGTTTGATAGCGATTACTGCTGATGTAACACTGCTTTTTACACTGTGTTATCCTGTCGGTTGCTAGGGTATATTACTAATCTAACTGAGCTTTATTACACTGTCAGAATGCAGATTGATGGGGTGTTCAAAGGATGTAATGGAGTTTTTTTCACTCTGTCAGGATGTGGATTGATAGGGATTATTAATGATGTAACAGAGCTTTATTTCTGCGTAAATTGACGAGTAAAAATTGGTGTTGCAGGGCTTTAGTACACTGCGTGAGAGTTTAGATCGATAGGGTTTATTGTTGAAGTAACAGAGCTTTATACTGTGTTAAGAGTATCGATTAATGGGGTTTATTATTGGTGTAACAGAGCTTTCTCACACTGCGTTTGGGTGCAGATTCGCCGGGTTTACGACCAATAAAGCAGAGCTTTATTGCAATTTGTTAGAGTCTCAATTGAAATAATTATCACTGGTCTAAGCATAGCTTTATTTCACCTCGTTAAAGTGTGTTTGTGTATAGATTGTAAGACTTTATAACTGTTGCAACAAAGCTTTATTACATTGTTTAGAATATAGACTGATCGTGATCATTTCTGATGAGACGGAGCTGTGTTATCAGGTGTTAGACTTTCGATTGATCATGCTTATCACGAGTGAAACAATGCTTTATCAGACTGTGTTGGAGTGTAGATTGAAAGGGTTAATTATTGGTGTGTCAGAGCTTTATCACAATGTGTTAGTGTAGATTGATGGGAATTATTATCGGCGAAGCAGAGCTTTATCAATCTGTGTTAGAGTGTCAATTGAGTGTCAAGCGACTGTTCATGATGCAACAGAGCTTTATTACACTGTCACCAAAACAAAGTTGCTGGAAAAGCTCAGCATGTCTGGCAGCATCACTTCTTAGGAAGGATCACCGGACCCGAAACGTTAACTCTGATATTTCCTTCACAGATGCTGCTAGATCTGCTGAGCTTTTCCAGCAACTTTGTTTTGGTGACAGTGTAATAAAGCTCTGTTGCATCATGAACAGTCGCTTGACACTCAATTGACACTCTAACACAGATTGATAAAGCTCTGCTTTGCCGATAATAATTCCCATCAATCTACACTAACACATTGTGATAAAGCTCTGACACACCAATAATAAACCCTTTCAATCTACACTCCAACACAGTCTGATAAAGCACTGTTTCACTCGTGATAAACATGATCAATCGAAAGTCTAACACCGGGTAAAGTCACTGGAAAAACTCCATGTCTGGCAGCATCAGTTCTGAGGAAGGATCACCGACCCGAAACGTTAACTCTGATATTTCCTTCACAGATGCTGCTAGATCTGCTGAGCTTTTCCAGTGACTTTGTTTGTGTTCCTGATTTACAGCATCCGCAGTTCTTTCGATTTTTAATTTTTTTGTTCGTTATGTCACTGTGTTTGGGTGTGGATTGTTAAGGTTTATAACTGGTTTAGCAGAGCTTCATTGCACTGTGTTTGAGACCAGATTGATAGCTTTTATTCCTGAAGAAACAGAACATTATTATGCTATGTTAGAGTGTAGATAAATAGGTTTTGTTCCTGGTGTGACAATGCTTTACGCTCTGCGTAGGATTGTGGATTGATAATGACTACTCGTGTAACAGAGCTTTAGAACACTCTGTTAGAGTGTAGGTTGATTGTGTTTATTGCAGGTGTAGCAGAGCTTTATTATATATGTTACTGTGCAAACTAATAAGGTAAATTACTGTTGTAACGGAGCTTTATCACAGTGTGCTCGATTGCAGATTGAAAGTGTGCTTTGCTGGTACAACAGAGGTTCATTGCCCCGCCTTTTGAAAGGGTTTCTAACAGATGTGACAGAGCTTTATTCGACTGTGTTAAATTGTGTATTGATAGGGATTATTTCTGGTGTAACCGCTTTATGAAACAGTGTTTGACTATAGGTGGGCTGTGGTTGTTACCAGTGTAACAGAGCTTTATCAGACAGCATTAGAGTGTAGACTGGTAGAGTTTATTTCTGGTGTAACACAGCTTTTTTGCCCTGTGTTCTGGTGTAGATTGATACAATGTATTAATTGTATAACAACAGAGCTTTATCAGACTGTGTAGTGTTTGTTTCCGGTGTAACAGAGCTCCATTGCGCTGAGATAGTAGGAACTGCAGATGCTGGAGAATCTGAGATAACAAGGTGTAGAGCTGAATGAACACAGCAGGCCAAGCAGCGTCAGAGGAGCAGGAAGGCTGACGTTTTGGGCCTAGACCCTTCAGGAAAACATGAAGTCGCATGGGGTCCAGGGTGTGCTAGCGAGATGGATAAAAAAACTGGCTAGGCAACAGGAGACAGAAGTAGTGGAAGGGGGTTTCTCAAATTGGAGACCTGTGACCAGTGGTGTTCCACAGGGATCTGTGCTGGGACCACTGTTGTTTGTGATATATGTAAATGATTTGGAGGAAGGTATAGATGGTCTGATTAGCAAGTTTGCAGATGACACGAAGATTGGTGGAGTAACAGATAGTGAAGGGGACTGTCAGAGATTACAGCAGAATATAGATAGATTGGAGAGTTGGGCGGATAAATGGCAAATGGAGTTCAATCCAGGCAAATGCGAGGTGATGCATTTTGGAAGATCTAATTCCAAGAGCAAACTATACAGTAAATGGAAAAGTCCTGGGGATAATTGATGTACAGAGAGATCTGGGTGTTCAAGTCCACTGTTCCCTGAAGGTGGCAACGCAGGTCAATAGAGTGGTCAAGAAGGCATACGGCATGCTTTCCTTCATCGGACGGGGTATTGAGTACAAGAATTGGCAGGTCATGTTACAGTTGTATAAGACTTTGGTTCGGCAACATTTAGAGTACTGCGTACAGTTCAGGTTGCCACATTACCAAAAGGATGTGGATGCTTTGGAGATGGTGCAGAGGATGTTCACCAGGATGTTGCCTGGTATGGAGGGCGCTAGCTATGAAGAAAGGTTAAGTAGACTAGGTTTATTTTCATTAGAAAGACGGAGATTGAGGGGGGACCTGATTGAAGTCTACAATATCATGAGGGGTATAGACAAGGTGGATAGCAAGGAGCTTTTTCCCAGAGTGGGGGACTCAATTACTCGGGGTCATGAGTTCAAAGTGAGAGGAGGAAAGTTTGCGGGAGATATGCGTGGAAAGTTCTTTATGCAGAGGGTGGTGGGTGCCTGGAACACGTTGCCAGCGGAGGTGGTAGACGCAGACACGTTAGTGTCTTTTAAGATGTATCTGGAGAGGTAGATGGATGGACAGGGAGCAAAGGGATACAGACCCTTAGAAAATAGATGACAGGTTTAGACAAAGGATCTCAGGCTTGGAGGGCTGAAGGGCCTGTTCCTGTGCTGTAATTTTCTTTGTTCTTTATTCTTTGAAGAAGGGTCGAGGCCTGAAATGTCAGTCTTCCTGCTCCTCTGATGCTGCTTGGCCTGCTGTATTCATCCAGCTCTACTCCATTGCCCTGAGCTTGGCTTTCGATTGAAAGTGTGTATTGCTGATGGAACAGAACTTTATTACACTGTGTTCGAGTGTCAAATGACAGGGGTTATTACTGGTGTAACGGAGCTGTATTATAATGTGTTAGACTGCAGATTGATCTTGTTTATTGCTGCTGTAAGAGAGCTTTACCATTAGAGTTTAGACTAGTAGCATTTATTTCCTATGGAACAGATCTTCATTACCCTGTGTTCGAATGTAGATTGAAAGAATTTATTGCTGCTGTAACATAGCTTTATTACACTCTGTTAGTGTGTAGATTGAACGGGATTATTACTGATGTAGCAGAGCTTTATTAGAATGTATCGCAGTGCTGATAGGGTGTTTTCAGAACATAGAACATCAAACACTACAGCACGGTACAGGCCCTTTGGCGCACGATTTTTGTGCCGACCTATTTTCCTATTCTAAGTTTGAAACTAATTTGCATACTGTTCATTTTACTATCATCCATGTGCCTATCAAGATTCTCTTAAATGTTCCTAACATAACTGACTCTACTCCTACTGCTGGCAGTGCATTCCATGCACCCGACACACTCTGTGTAAAGAACCTACCTCTGACATGTCCTCTATACCTTCCTCCAATCACCTTAAAAATATGCCCCCTCGTCATAGTCATTTCCGCCCTAGGAAATAAGACTCTGGCTATCCACTGTTTCTATGCCTCTCATCATCTCGTACACGTCTATCAAGTCACCTCTCATCCTTCTTTGCTCCAATGAAAAAAGCCCTAGATCCCTCAGACTTTCGTCATAAGACCTGGCCTCCATCCTGAGGTCTATAGAAAATTCCCAATGAAGTGACTGCTCCTTTCCTGTTTCTGACTTCCAGCCGCATTACGTAACAGCAAGAAGGAAGAAATCAAAGAGAGTCAAAGGAGTTACGATCCAGTTTGCTGACATCATGTTTGATGCAATGGTAAAGGAAAAATGTAAACAGGCAGGATCAGGCAGAGGTGTTTAGTTCTGAAAGATAAATGGAGTTACAATAAAAAGTTGAGACAATGAAAGATTTATATCATAACGCCGACTTCAAAAAGGAATCCGAGTGTATTCCTGAGCGTTGTTATCTTAAGCATAGAATCCTAAGGCAAAAATGGAGACTATGGGGTGGCACGTTGGCTCAGTGGTTAGCACTGTTGTCTCACAGCACGACGGACCCAAGTTCAATTCCAGCCTCGGGCGACTGTTTGTGTGGAGTTGGCACATTCTCCCTGTGTCTGCAAGGGTATCCTCCGGGTGCTCCGGTTTCCTCCTACAGTCGAAAGATGTGCATGTTTGGTGGATTGGCCATGCTAAATTGCCCGTGGTGTTAATGGATGTGTAGACTAGGTGGGTTATAGGGGTATGTGTGTGGGTGCGATGCTCCAAGGATTGGTGTGGACCTTTTGGGCCGAAGGGCCTGTTTCTATCCTGTAGGGATTCTATGGCCGGTTAGCACAGAGGAATGGGCAGAATTGCACCAGGTCCTGTTGTCAGTCGTGTACAGACAAAAAGGTAGCACGAGTTACATGTAGGGGGTCGTCTCGGAGTGAGGATGATGCAGGCTGAGATGCAAAAGCATTTGCATTGACCTGAATTACACAAAGATGTGGTTGCACTGTGCTGTACCTGTTGTACATACCAAATGGTAGGAAAGCCACAGGCAGTAATAACGCCAACATCTTTGAAGCAATTGCCGCATTTGAAGAACATGCAGGCTACAATTGATTGTGTCAGTCCCCTCCCTAAAATCAAAAAATGGAAGCCAGTATTTCCTAACCATGATGGATGTGTCTACCAGATTTCCAGAGGCAGTTTTATTACGGAATGGGAAGAGGTAAAAGTTTGTGGAGGAATTGCTTGCTTTCTTTATATGTTATGTCAGACCAAGGGTCCAATTTTACTGCCAAACTATTGAAGGAGGTCATGGATAGTTTAGGCATCAAACACTTTAAATCAAGTGCATACAATCCTGAATCCCAAAGAGCTTTGGAAAGGTGGCATCCGACCCTAAAGAAAATGCTGAGGGCTTATTGCCAGGATTGCCCAAATGGTTGGGATAGATGTGTCCCATTTGTATTGCTTGCCATTATAGATTCCCCAAATGAATCAACTCAGTTCACTCTATTTGAGTTGATATTCAGGTACAAAATAAGGGGGCATTTAAAATTAATTAAGGAAAAGTTGATAGGTCCAAAGTCTGAGATCTCACGTGGATTATATATCTGAGATGAGAGAAAGATAAAGCAGAGTAGGTGAATTAGTTAGATGACATCGGAAGGTTGCACAGCATCTAATGAAGCAAGAAGCAGATAAGAAATCTGAAATTTATAAATTTGCCCATCGGGATAAATTATTGGTCCTGTTCCCAGTGGTAGGAGATACCTTCAGAGCAAGGTTTAGTGGTCCTTATCAGATTGAGCAGAAGTTAAGTCAGTTGAATTATCTGGTAACGATGCCAGATAGGAAAAAAAAACTTTATCGGGTATTTCGTACAAATACGCTGAAACCTTATTTTGACAGGGACACGGAACTGGAGAAACAGGTATTAGTTTCTGCCCCTCAGCATGTGGAAACAAATCCAGATGATGTGGATTTTGATGTGCCTCAAAATACATTAAATAATGAGGAAGTCCTTCAAGAATGGGACGAATAATATAGTGCGTGAGGTTGAAGTAGGGAATACTGTTCTGATAAAATAACGCTCTTGCAGGCTTAATCCTCTCAAATCCACACAGGTACAGAAGAAAGTGGAAGTGATGCCCCAAGAAGAAATTATCGAGCCTAGTCAAAGCAAGTGGAGTTCACCAATTGTGTTGGTTCTCAAACCTGATGGTACTCTACGATGCTGTGTGCGGTATCGGAAGGTCAACACTGTACCTAAGTCGGACTCATGCCCAATTGCAAGGCTGGAGGACTGCATGGAAAAAGTTGGATAAGCCACTTATATCACAATGTTAAACTTACTTTGTGGTGACTGGGAAGTATCTTTATTGGACAGAGCGAAAAAGGTTTCTGCGTTTGTGTAACCCCATATGAGCTGTATCAGTTTGAAGTAATGTCCTTTGGAATGAAGAATGCACCAGCCACATTTCAAAGACTTATGAACAGAGTTGTGGCAGGACTGATTAATTGTGTCAAGGGAGGCAAAACTAATTATAAAGTTAGCAAAATCTGATTTCACAAAGGCAGAAGTGATTTTCTCAGGACACAACATCTGAAGTGGAAGGATGACCCCAAGGAATGTGAAGAAGGTCATTGAATTCCCAAGGCTGTCCTTGAAGAAAGAGGTGTTTTGATTTTTAGGACTGAGTGGATTCTACCGGACGTTTGTACCAAACTTTAGCAGCATGATGGCACTGCTGACAGATTTTCTAAAGAAGAACACAGAATTTCTGTGGACAGAATAATGCCAGGAGGCATTTGAGAATTGAAAAGCTGTTTTAACCACTACACCAATTTTAGCCACACAGAATTTCTTGAAACCCTTTAAAGTAGCTATTGACGGCAGCGATGTAGGGGTTGGCGCTATGTTGGTACTGAAGGATGGGGGCGCAATTGAAAGGCCAATTGCTTAATATCAAAGAAACTCAATACCTACCAGAGCAAATACTCCTCCATTGAAAAAGTGTTATTGAGTTTGGGACTGACCTTACAACATTTTAATCCTTTTGTTAAATAATGTTTTGGAGACGATTGTGTACACAGACCGTAACACATTTGCCTTTCTGGAAAGATTTAAGGACAAGTATATGAGACTATTTCATCAGAGTCTTATGTTACAGGTGTTAATTTACAGATTGTACATGTTGCAGGTCATAAAAATGTTATTGCAGTTGCGTGAGCGTGCATTTGAAAGAAAATGTGTAGACAAGAAAAAACCGGTACGGTCCAATGTTAGATACGTATGCAGAATTACTATGAAAGATGCAACTCTAGATTACTGACCTATGTATCTTGTGATAATTGTGTTAAGATTTTTTTTAAAAATGAACCCATCTTTTTATAACGATGGTTCATTCTCTTTTCCTTAAGGGGGAGATGTTGCGAAGTTGTGTGGAGTAATCGTGAAATAGAAGTCAGGAAACTTGAATTTGTAAAAATGATGAGGGAGAAAAGTGCGTGTCTCCTTTAAGAGGTAAAGTTCTTTTCTCAGCTTAGAGATTCATACAGAAAATGTGTCACAGCAGCTGAAGGGGTACAGACAGTTCTGAAATTGAAAAATGTGTCAACTGTCTGTGTGATTGGAAACCTTAGGCTTCATTTGATGTTTTGGCAACGAGCTAGAATCATCCAATTAATTTAAACCAAGCACTTGGCAATTGAAAGCCAATTGAATTTAAATCTGATGGTTTTGACAATCTCAGACCAGTGCTATTTTAGAAAAATTGAAATGGTATCCAAAGTATGTGAGGAGAGGGTTTTTGAAAATTGGTGGGAGAGTGAACCGCCATCTGAGAAACAAGCATTTAACTCTCACAAGGAATCGCTAAGCTCTCTAAGAAAAGCCACATCTATCCACAAAAGGCACCAGGCCACTTCTAGCTAAGAGTCCTCACAGAAGACTTCACAGAGAAAACATCCCCGACAGCCGAATCAGCGGAAGGTGCGTTTTTGACTTTAAGAAAGACATGCAGACTTTGAGAGACTAAGTTTTAATTTATTTTCTTAATACTTGTATTTAGATAAATGGGAGTTGTGTTTACTGGAATAGCATACCAGTAGAATCTACCCTAGATAGGGAATAGTTAGTAGTTAAGGGGGATTTGTTCAGTTTATTGGTAATTCTGTTAATTAGTTCACTGTTAGGGTTAAATAAATAAATAAATGGTTACTTGTTACTTATAAGGTGAATGTCAGGGATTTTCTTTCATTTTAACCTCCCCTTCTCCAAATCAGTTTAACAGGTTAGGCATGGTGGGATGAACTGCGCTGAGTGTTTTGGGTTTTATCTGCAGCAGATTTAAAGAGGTTTGCTGGAACAAGAGATTTTGATGAGAAAGTTGCTTAGCTCACTGAGATATGCACTTTAGTAGATTTTCCAGCAGATGTTAAAACATTGGTCGTAAATGGAGATTTTGAATTGACAAGTTTCTTGTCTCAATGAGTTGTGAATTTTAGCACCATTCAGAACAGATTTTAAGAACATTGCTAGCAATGAAGATTTTGGTGTGCATTTTTCCTCATATCACTGAGATACGCACTTTGTAGGATCCAGAAAAGATTTCAAGAACATTGCTAGAAATGTCAGTTTTGATGAGCCAAGGGACTTAATTCACTTAATATGCACTTTTGTAGTATGTGCAATACATTGAAAGGACATGCCAGCATTTTGCTTAAGCATCTTGGAAAAGATGTTTTCGTGTTGAAAGCTGCCAACATCAACCAGATATGCATTTTAATAGCATGGGCAAAAGATTTTAAAATGTTTGCTTGAAATGTTGATTTTGATGCGCAAGTTTGCTTGTCTCAATGAGGTATACATTTTAGTAGTATGACAATGCTGTCACTTTAAAAACGTTACTTTGACCAACATACCTTTGAATACAAGTTGTAAAGGCAGAGATGTTGAGTTTGTTGTGGGTGTCTGGCTAAGTAAAAACCAGAGGAAATCTTAAGGTTTTTTTTTAAGAAACAGTTGTGCAATGGAAGGGCAGTTGCCACTTGTCCCAGATTAGGCTTTAGAGTTTTTTTATTAGCTGTAAAATTGGGTCCCAGAGGGCTTGCAAGCTTCAGTAACTTATTCCTGGCTGTGACTTCCTCTGAAATCTCTCCTGATGTTGTTCCCTCCTGGAATGGGAAACAGCAGATAAGAATCTGTGTCTGAATTTACCATTTTGCCAAGAGGTGTGTTTATGGGATTTTACTGTATTGGAACTGTAAATAAGTTATAGGTATCTATTGTTCAGCTAAGTTTTCCAATAGTTGTTCTTTTGGTTAGATTTTACCAATCTTGTTTTGCTTAACATTGAGCGGTTTGAACGGTTACGTCATGTCTGGAACACCCACTTCACATCTACCTTTAAAATAAGAAAAAGTGCCAAAGCTACCTTCTTCACATATTTTGAGGCATTATGGTCTGACCCATAATGATTGGGGGCTATTCCAGGATACAGTTGTATAATTCCAATTTGGGTTTAGTTTCCTCTCTCTGAAACAATTTTAACCCCACTGCGAAGCCTCTTCTAAAGGATGCCTACCTTGAAGAAGTTACTCTCCTCCCTCTGAAAAGACCTCAGTGGATCTTTCTCCCACTGCAACTCTCTCATAATCTCTTCAGTCCTGAAACTGCTTGACCACGTCCTGAAGCAAACCAGGGACTACAGCCACATTACCTTTCTTCGTACCTGCCTACGGAACTGCATCATCCCTAATGGACTTCAGTCCACATTTAGGCCTTCCCAATTTGGCCCCAACCGTGACAACCGCTACATTTCAGAACATTGAGATCCTTCAAAAACATTTCTCCCTGCGACTCCTGAAACACACACTCGCAGCAATGCGCCAGCATCTCCTGGCACTACAATCAAGCCTACCCCAGCTCAGAGCCTCCCTCTCCCAGACCTGCAAAGGACCTCTCCTGTTTTTCATTCTTCGTAGGATCCACAACCTGAACTCAAAATTCTATTCAGCTTTATTGGACACTAAAAACCGTAAGTACAGTAAACTTACTGGTACCTGCCACCCAACACAGGCTTCCTCCACCCTCCCCCCCCAAATCCCCAACCCTACCCAGGACCTTCCCCATATGTGGCCACTGTCGAAGCTCCCACGGATGACGTCATGTCCTGCGCCGCCGGGTACACCACTTCCGGTACAGTGAACGCCATTGACACCGCTGCTGATGCCACCGCCTCTGTTTCCAAGGCCAACTCCACAGACGTCGAAGACGCACCTGCTGACACCGCTGCTGCCGCCGCGACCGACTCCGGTCCCCCACCGACTACCCCGCTCTGCCCACTGCCGACGTTGACGTCACTCTGCGCACCGCCAACGCCATCGCAACTCCGCCCACCACAGACACCGACATCACTCCACCGTCCACCGCCGCTGATGTCGCTCCGCTCACCACCTCCACAGCCAGCAGCTCCAGAGGAGACAGTAGCACCCAGCCCTGCCGGGTCTTCACCCTACCCCCAGGCCTCCCCGTTACTGAGGACGAATGGTCAGTCCTCAGTAAAGGACTCACCTTTGTTCCCCTACACCCTAACATCAACGAATACTGCTCACACATGGACGTTGAACAGTTTTTCCACCGCCTCCTCCTCCACGCTTACTACTTTAACCGTGAGCCTAACCCTCCATCTACTGACCCCTTCTCCCGCCTCCAACACACCCCTTCCTCCTGGACACCACCCCAAGGCCTCCTACCCTCCTCCAACCTCTTCATCTCCAACTGCCATCGAGACATCAATTGCCTCAACCTCTCCTCCCCTCTCACCCACACCAACCTCTACCCCACAAAACCTACAGCCCTCCGCTCCCTCTGTTCCAATCCCAACCTCCCCATAAAACCTGCGGACAAGGGAGGCGCAGTTGTAGTATGACCTCTACATCGCCGAGGCCAGACGCCAACTCTCCGACACCACCACCTACCGCCTCCTTGATCATGAATCCATCCCCCACCACTAAAACAACATCTCCCAAACTATCCACAACCTCATCACCTCAGGTGACCTCCCCCCCCCACCCACACACACAGCCTCCAACCTCATCATTCCCCAACCCCACACCACCCGCTTCTATCTCCTTCCCAAAATCCACAAACCTGACTGCCCTGGTCGATCCATTGTCTCCGCCTGCTCTTGCCCCACTGAACTTATCTCTACCTATCTGGACTCCATTTTCTCCCCATTGGTCCAGGAACTCCCTACCTACGTCCGTAATACCACCCACGCCCTCCTCCACCTCCAAAACTTCCAATTCCCTGGTCCCCAACACCTCATTTTTACCATGGACGTCCAGTCCCTATACACTTGCAGTCCCCATGCAGATAGCCTAAAGGCCCTCCACTTCTTCCTGTCCTGCAGGCCCAACCAGTCCCCCTCCCCTGACACCCTCATCTGCTTAGCCGACCTCATCCTCACCCTCAACAACTTCTCATTCAATTCCTCCCTCTTCCTACAGACAAAGGGGGTGGCCATGGGTACCCGCATGGGCCCAAGCTATGCCTGCCTTTTTGTAGGTTACGTGGAACAATCCCTCTTCCGTACCTACACTGGCCCTAAACCCACCTCTTCCTCCGTTACATTGATGACTCTATCGGCGCCGCCTCGTGCTCCTACGAGGAGCTCAAACAGTTCAACCACTTCACCAACACCTTCCACCCCAACCTGAAGTTCACCTGGACCATCTCTGATACATCTCTCTCCTTCCTAGACCTCTCTGTTTCCATCTCTGGCAACCACCTGGAAACCGATAGCCATTTCAAGCCCACCGAGTCCCACAGTTACCTAGAATACACCTCCTCCCACCCACCTTTCTGCAAAAGTGCCATCCCCTATTCCAAATTCCTTTGCATCCGCCACATCTGCTCCTAGGATGAGGCATTCCACTCCTGAACATCTCAGATGTCCTCATTTTCAAGGACCGCAACTTCCCCGCACTCAGTGGTCAAAAACGCCCTCGACCATGTCTCTCTCATTTCCTGCAACTCATCCCTCACACCCCCTACCCACGATAACAACCAAAACAGAATCACCCTCATCCTCATGTACCACCCTGCCAACCTTTGGATCCAACGCATCATCCTCTGACACTTCCACCATCTGCAAACCGACCCCACCACCAAAGACATTTTTCCCTCCCCACCCTTATCTGCTTTCCGGAGGGACAACTCTCTCCGTGACTCCTTTGTCCGCTCCACACTCCCCTCCAGCCCTGCCACACCCGGCACTTTTCCCTGCAACCACAGGAAGTGCTGCACCTGCCCCTACACCTCCCCCCTCACCCCCATCCCAGGCCCCAAGAAGACATTCCACATCAGGCAGATGTTCACCTGCACATCTGCTAATGTGGTATACTGTATCCGCTGTTCCCGTTGTGGCCTCCTCTACATCGGGGAAACCAAGCGGAGGCTTGGGGACCGCTTTGCGGAACACCTATGCTCGGTTCACACTAAACAACTGCACCTCCCAGTCGCGAACCATTTCAACTCCCCCTCCCATTCCTCAGACGACATGTCCATCCTGGGCCTCCTGCAATGCCACAACGATGCCACCCGAAGGTTGCAGGAACAGCACCTCATATTTCCCTTGGGAACCCTGCAGCCCAATTGTATCAATGTGGACTTCACAAGCTTCAAAATCTCCCATTCCCCAATCGCATCCCAAAACCAGCCCAGCTTGTCCCTGCCACCCTAACTTATCCTTCCTCCCACCTCAAGCCCCACCTCCATCTCCTACCTTCTAGCCTCATCCTGCCCCCTTGACCTGTCCCCTCCCTAACTCCCCACCTACACTAAACTTTACTGGCTCCATCCCCACCTCTTTGACCTGTCTGTCTCCTCTCCACCTATTTTCTCCTTTTATCCATCTTCTATCCACCTCCCCCTCTCTCCCTATTTATTTCAGAATCCCCTTCCCCTCCCCCATTTCTGAAGAAGAGTCTAGGCATGAAATGTCAGCTTTCCTGCTCCTCTGATGCTGCTTGGCCTGCTGTGATCATCCAGCTCTACACCTTGTTATCTTGGGTTTAGTTTTGCTGGACTCAACAGCGGCGAGTGATAGGTGTTAGTGTCTTTTGTTTCAGCTGTTGGATTTGAAAGCTTTAAACAGGTAATGCTCTGTTTAGTAATGGATGTTTCAGCCACTGAGAATTTTCTGAGGTGGAAGAAGTGACTTTGGGTGTTTACCAAAAGTGAGCAATACTGTTGGACCCAGCAGACAAGTTGGAGTTGTGGTTGCCTTTGTCATTGAGAAAAGTGAAGTCCATTAGAGCAATAGCTTAGCATTTAAATTTGCTGGAAATGCCATTGGAATCTTTGGAAATAGCCAGAATTCAGTTGCAAATGAAGCAGCTGAAACATGAATAGGAACTAAAACAGTTTGAAATACTATGAAAGCAGAGGAAAAGGAAAGAATAGCCCCCTGGCAGAGCAAGAAGGAAAGGAGAGGAAAGCCCTTGCAGCAAATAGAGAGAGTTTGAACATCAGAAGTTGGTAATTAGACAGCAAAGTCGACTTAAAAAGATGGAGGTGAAGGTAGAAGGTAGGCTCAGTGAGGAGGCTAGTAATAATGAGCAAACCCATTGTACCCAAAGCCCTGGTGGGGACCTGTTTAAATATATCCAAGCATTGCCTAAATTTCACGAGAAGGATGTAGAAGCCTTTTTCATTTCATTTCAGAAAATGGCTAAACAAATGAAGTGGCCACTGACCACGTCTGTTTTTATAGATCCAAACAAATTTGGTAGCTAGATCCAGTGGGATATTTGTATCACTATCAAAGGAGGTATCTGGGGAGTGTGAGGAGGTGATGAAATCCATCTTAAGTGTATTTGAGCTGGTGCCTAAAGACAACATTTCAAGAAATGAAGGAGAGACCCTAGTCAAACGTACATTGACTATGAAAGGACAAACAAAGGGTGAGGGACAAAAATTGGGAAAAGAAAATTGCTCAGGTGAGAAGGGAAAAGTAGATCTCATTGAAGATAATAAAGATAGTCACCCACAGGGTACAAAGGAAACCCATGAAGGTATCTGGAGAGTATGA
Organism: Ginglymostoma cirratum; assembly: GCA_024137785.1. Classification (NCBI taxonomy): domain Eukaryota; kingdom Metazoa; phylum Chordata; class Chondrichthyes; order Orectolobiformes; family Ginglymostomatidae; genus Ginglymostoma; species Ginglymostoma cirratum. The sequence goes on from JAHRHZ010000218.1 coordinate 277,944, forward strand.
GGAGATGAAGACAACCATCCTAAGTGTATATGAGCTGGTGCCAGAAGCCTACAGACAACGTTTCAGGAATCTAAGGACGGACACTGGTCAAACACACATTGAGTTTGAAAGGATCAAACTAAGTAATTTTGATAGTGGCTAAGGGTGTTAAAAATAGCTCACACACATGATACTCTTTGAGACATGATTATTTTGGACGAGTTCAAAAATTCACTTCTTTAAGGAGCGAGACATCATGCAGAAGAGCAGAGGGTTGAAGTAGCAAGATTAGCAGCCAAAACAGCTGATGATTGAGTTGGTTCATAAATCTGATTTTGGCTTCCGACATCAATTTTAATCTGCGAGTGATGGAAATTGGGGAAAAGAGAAATCCTCAGGTGCCAAGGGAAAAATAGATCTCATTGATGATACCACAGGATAAAAAGGAAACCCATGAAAGGGAAAGAGGTACAAAAGTTGAGCTGTTTTCACTGCAATAACGTAGGCAACGTGAAGTCTCAGAGTTGGTGGTTTAGAAAAAGCACTCGGAAATTGGATGTAGGAAAACAGGATAGGTCAGTGAATTTTTTTTGAAGTGGTAAGGGAAAGCAAATTGGAGGCTAAAAGGCTGCACCAGAACACGTAACCTTGTTGGAGGGTGCTTGAGAAGAAAGTGCCAGATCTTCTTAAACCATTTACTTGCGAGTGTAGCGTTTACGCGCATTTGCCAGGTGGAGCATGTCAAGAAGTTACATTTTTAAGAGATACGGGATCATGCCAATCTTTGCCATTGAGATATGAGGAGATATGTAATTCAGAAAAATTATTGCCAGAAACAGTGATAATATGCAGAATTCATGGTGAGACGAGTAGTGATCCATTGTATAACGTGAGAGTGGAGTGTCTGGAGAAGTTGTGGTCGGAGGACTGGAGAAACTCTCAGCTCCAGGAATGCAATTTGTACAATGATACAGGTGCATCACAGGTAGGAATGCTGCCTACTGTGGTTGAAGAACCGGTGGAAAATCAGGAAAGTGTGTTGTTACAGGAAGTACATCCTGGTATTTTTAATGACTGTGTGATAACAAGGTCACAACACCACCAGTTGAAGCAGGAGAAGAAATGAAAGAATAAAGGAGTTTGAGGTAGTATTATCAGAGACCCATGTTTGATAGAATGATTTAGATAAAACAAGAACAGGTAGATTACAAAGTGAATATTTTTAGTTCAGACAAATTAACTGATTTACACAGAAAGATGAAAAATTCAAGCAATTGTGTATAAAAAAGCGTACGCATAAGAGTCTGGTAGTAACATTCTGGAATACAATCTGTAAAATGATGTCTTGATGAGGAAATGGAGATTGTGTTATAGAAAGGAGGTGTCGTGGGTAACAAGTGATTTACTCATACGAGATCATTCAGAGGTAAGAATAGCTCAAGCCAAAATATAAAAACTTTTTTTTTTGTCCTGGACTGCTTAAGGATGTAATTGAATTTTGCTAGTCATGTCATACGTGTCAGGCAATTGGCAAAGCTCAGGCAGTAATAAAACCAGCAATTTTTGTACCCATTTGAGGGACCTTTTGCAAGGGTTTTAATTGATTGGCTAGGACAACTACCTAAAAGAAGAAAAAGTGGGAACCAGTATTTGTTGACAATAATGGATGTGTCCACTCGATTTCAAGAGACCATTCTATTACTCAATATCACAGCTAAAAGGGTTGTAGAAGAGTTGCTAAAATTTTTCACCACATATGGACTACCCACAGAGATACAATCAGACCAAGGATCAACCTTTACATCAAAATTACTCAGGGAAGTTATGGATAGCTTCGGAATAAAACAATTGAAATCCACTGCGTACCATCCAAGATCCCAGGGAGCAATATAAAGGTGGCATCAAATTTTAAGGACCATGTTGAGGGCTTCTAGTCTAGTCAATAGGGTTAAAGGACTTCCATTTGTACTTTTTGCAATCATGAATGACCCAAATGAATTGACCAAATTCAGTCCATTTGAATTCATTTTTGGACATGATGTGAGATGACCTCTCAAATTTATTAAAGACAATTTGATGAGTCAAAGTTCAGAGAACACTTATTTGGACCGTGTGTTAAAGAGAGCATGGAAGTTGGCTAGATAGCATTTAAATGTAGCACAGCACATGCTGAAACAGGAAGCAGACAAGAAATTTTAAAAAATTGCAAGCTTGTTGATGGAGATAAAGTGTTAGTGCTACTTCTCGTGATAGGTGAACCTTTAAAAGCAAGGTTTAGTGGACCTTATCAAATTAAAAAGAGGTTGAGTGAAGTGAATTATTCGATAAGAATTCCAGATAGAAGGGGTGGCATGGTAGCTCATTGGTAAAACTGCTGTCTCACAGTGCAGGGACCTGTTTTCGATTCCACCCTCAGATGACTGTGCAAACACCACATGCACATTCTCCCAGTGTATGCATGGGTTTCCACAGGTGCTCTGGTTTCCTCTCACAGCCCAAAGATGTTCAGGTTAGATGCATTAGCCATGCTAAATTGTCCATAGTGTACAGGGATGTGTAGGTTAGATATGTTAGCTGTAGGAAATGCAGAGTTACAGGGATATAACCATACAACATAGAACAGTACAGCACAGTACAGGCCCTTCAGCCCACAATGTTGTGCCGACCTATTATGCTACTAAGATCTAACTACCCTGCATTCTTACATGTGCCTATCCAAGAGTTGCTTAGAAGTGTCTAAGGTAGCTAAATCTACTACCACTGCCAGCAACACATTCTACATGTCCCCTACTCTCTGTGCAATAAACCAAGCTCTGACATCTCCCCTTTCCCTTCCTCCAATCACCTTAAACTTATGCTCCCTTATCAGAGTCATTTCTGCCTTGGGGAAAAAGTCTCAGGCTATCCAGTCTATCTATGCCTCTCATCATCTTGTACACCTCTATCAAGTCAACTCTCATCCTTCTTCACTCCAATGAAAAAAGCCCTCGCTCCCTCAAGCTTTCCTCATAAGACCTGCCCTCCACCCAGGCAGCATCCTGGTAAATCTCTTCTGCACCATCTCTAAAGCTTCCATAACCTTCCTGTAATGAGGCGACCAGAACTGAACACAGTATTCTAAGTGTGTATAGAGCTGCAGCATAACCTCACGGCTCTTAAACTCAATTCCCCAGCCAATGAAAGCCAACACACCATCACCTTCTTTACACCCTGTCAACTTGGGTAGCAACTTGGGATCTATGGGATGTGGACCCCAAGGTATCTCTGTTCCTCCACACTGCCAAGAATCCTGCCATTAACCCTGTATTCTGCATTCAAATTCAACCTTCCAAAATGAATCACTTCACACTTTTCTGGGTTGAATTCCATCTGCCGTTTCTTTGCCCAGCTCTGCATCCTGTCAATGTCCAGTTGCAACCTTCAACAGTCCTCCCCACGATCTACAACTCCACCGACCTTTGTCATTGGTGCAATAACTAAACCATCCTTCCACTTCCTCATCCAAGTCATTTATAAAACTCACAAAGAGCAGAGGTCCCAGAACAGATCCCTGCAGATCACCACTTATCACCAGGCTTCAGGCTAAATATTTTCCCATCTGCTACCACCTTCTGCCTTCTTTGGACAGCCAATTCTGTATCCAGACAGCCAAATAGCCCTGAATCCCATGCCTCCTTCCTTTCTGATTGAGCCTTCCATGGGTAACCTGATCAAACACCTTGCTTGTATCCATATACACCACATCCACTGCACTCCCTTCATCAGTGTGTTTTGTCACATTCTCAAAGAATTCAATAACGCTTGTGAGGCACGACCTGCCACTCTCAAAGCCATGCTGACTGTCTCCAATCAAATTATGTTTTTCCAAATAATCATAAATACTGTCTCTCAGAACCTTCTCCTAATTTTCCCACCACAAAAGTAAGACTGAATGGTCTGTAACGTTGCATACAGTCTGTTGGCAGAACGTGGGAGCTAGCTGATTCTAACGAAATGCTTTAAGATTATAATAGAAACTAATTGGACACAGAACTAACTTTTGTCATGTTTTACAGCTACTTCTACTGTTAGCATTCTTTAACTAATGAGTTGCAAGCAGTCTATTTCGTACAGGACATGCCAGGCATCATTTTTAAGAGATAAGGAAAGCTTCCCGAGACGAATTAACTTACTCACCTATGTTTGAATGTTTTCCCCAAATGCTTCTATTATATTTTAGTAATATATGTGTGTCTACAATTACGATGAAATCTATCTCTGTGATTTATCTGAAGAATCTTTAACTAGATCCTATTTCTTAATCTTGTAGATAATTTCAAGGAAACAACTATTTACTACAAAGTAACTTTCACAGTTGTTTTCACAGCTCCCTGATGAGTTAGGTTGATTGTCTGATGGGGTGAAATTTACACCCCTTATTCTAACTGATACTGTTCAGTGAGTGGGACAACATTTTTTTTTTTTTAATGAGGCTGGAATCAATCATTTGTCATGGTTTAATGAATTTTATTCAATCCTTCGGATTTTGGGGAGCCACAGTCCCATTGCAGAAGTCTTATCTTTCCCAAAGTTTGTTACACATCTTCAAACTGTCTGCCATTAAATATTCTCTTATGTCGAACCATCTCTGATGGCTGCTTGTGCAGTGCCTTCCGTTCATCTTGAAGTAGCCCTGTTCAAAGTTACCATTGTGTTTCACTTAAATCCTGGAACAGGTATTTAATTCTTTTAAATCACTTGTCCGCTGTTTTGTGTCTAAATGGTGGAGCAGTCTTTTTAATTCTGATTATCCCTTGTCAGCCATTCTGTGTCTTTCGTCAAGAAAAGACTTTCAGAACATTGTTGGACAGAGATTTTAATATTTATTAGAATCCCTACAGTGTGGAAACAGGTCCTTCGGCCCAACAAGTCCACACCGACCCTTGGAGCATCCCACCCAGACCCATCCCCCTATAACCCACACACCCCTGAACACTATGGGCAATTTAGCATGGCCAATCCACCTAGCCTGCACATCTTTGGACTGTGGGAGGAAACTGGAGCACCCAGAGGAAACCCACGCAGACACGGGGAGAATGTGCAAACTCCGCACAGACAGTCACCTGAGGCAGGAATTGAATCCGGGTCCCTTGTGCTGTGAGGCTGCAGTGCTAACCACTGAGCCACCGTGCCACCCTCAATTAATTATCGAAGTTGCTTAGCTCACTGAGACGTGCACATTAGTAGGTTTTTGAAACAGATTTTAAAACATTTGTTAGAAATGGAGATTTTCATCTGCCAAGTTGCTTGTCTTAAGGAACCGTAGCATTTATTATATATTAACATCATTTTAGAAGTATCCAGATAGGATTTGAAGAACATTTCTAGAAATTGAAATTTTAATGTTCACAGTTGCTTATTTGAGTGGAAGATGCAGGTTAGTAGTATGTAGATCACATTTAAAAGACTTGCCAGCATTTTGCTGAATTCTACTGGAAAAATTGTTTCTGTACTATCAGCATCAGAATTTAAGACGTTCTGTGACTGTGACATTATGCTGTTCTAATGTGCTTTTGTCACTGAAATAAGCATTTTAGCACAATCAGCATCACAATTTAAGACTTTTGGTGACTGTGAGATTTTCATGTTCCAATGTGCTTATCTGTCTGAAATTAGCACATTATTAGAAGCCGCATCAGATTTTAAGAAGTTTGATGACTATGAGATTTTGAAGTTCCTATGTGCTTGTCTCATCAAAATAACCTCGTTTAGTACAATGAGTATCAGATTTTCAGAAACTTAATGACTGTGAGATTTTGATGTTCCCATCTGCTTCTCACTGAAATTAGCATTTAGGCACAAGGAACATCAGATTTTTTGTAATTTACTGACTGTGACATTTTAATGTTCCAATTTGCTTACCTCACGGAATTGAGCACTTTGCTAAAATCAGCTGAAATCATCATCAAAGGGGTTTGATGACTGTGAGATGTTGATGTTCCCATGTGCTAATCTCACTGAAATAAGGAGTTTGGTACAAACATCATCAGATATGAATGACTGTAAGATTTTGATGTTCCAATGTGCTTATCTCACAGAACTAAGCGCATTATACAACTGCATCAGATTTTAAGAAGTTTGATGACAGTGAGAACTTGGTGTTTAATGACTGGTTTTGATATGCCATTCTGTCATTAAACACC
>JAHRHZ010000218.1:285105-302810 GCA_024137785.1 Ginglymostoma cirratum
TCCACCCCAACCTTAAGTTCACCAATGCTGTCCACCCCAACCTTAAGTTCACCTGGGCCATCTCCGATACATCTCCCTCCTTCCTGGACCTCTGTTTCCATCTCTGGCAACCACCTGGAAACTGATATCTATTTCAAGCCTACCAACTCCCACAGCTACCTAGAATACACCTCTTCTCACCCACCTCCCTGCAAGAATGCCATCCCCTATTCCCAATTCCTTCACCTCCGCCGCATCTGCTCCCGAGATGAAGCATTCCACTCCTGGACATCCCAGATGTCCTAATTTTTCATGTACCGCATTTTCTCCTCCACAGTGGTTGAAAATGCCCTCGTCTCGCATGATTTCCACAACTCATCCCTCGCACCCCCTCCCACAATGACAACAAGGACAGAATTCCCCTCATTCTCACGTATCGCCCCACCAACCTCCGGATTCAACGCATCATCCTCTGCCACTTCCACCACCTGCAATCTGACCCCACTACCAAGGACATTTTTTCCTCCCCACCCTTATCTGCCTTGCGGAGGGGCTGCACTCTCTGTGACTCACTCGTCTGCTCCACACTCTCTCCACTTGCCCCACCACCCCTAGCATTTTTCCCTGCAACCGCAGCAAGTGCTACACCTGTCCCTACACCTCCCCTCTCACCCCCATCCCAGGCCCCAAGGAAACCTTCCACATTAGACAGATGTTCACCTGCACACCTGCTAATGTGGTATATTGTATCTGCTGTTCCCCATGTGGCCTCCTCTCCATCAGGAAAACCAAGCGGAGCCTTGGAGACCTCTTTGTGGAACACCTACGCTCGGTTTGTGACAAACGACTACACTTCCAGTCGCGAACCACTTCAACTCCCCCTCCCACTCCTTGGACGACATGTCCATCCTAGGCCTCCTCCAGTGCCACAATGATGCCACCCGAAGGCTGGAGGAGCAGCATCTCGTATTTTGCTTGGGAAGCCTGCAGCCCAATGGTCTCAATGTGGACTCCACAAGCTTCAAAATCTCCCCATCCCCGACCTCATCCCAAGACCAGCCCAGCTCGTTCTCGCCTCCTTGACCTGTCTGTCTATTCTCCCTTCTATCCACTCCTCCCACCTCACTGACCACCCCCCCCACCCCCACTTCTTACCTACTAGCTTCATCCCCGCCTGCTTGACCTGTCCGTCTTCTCTCCCACCTACCCGACCGACCGTCCCAACTGACCAACCCCCATCCCAACTCCCTACCTACTTGCCTCATCCCCGCCTCCTTGACCTGTCCATCTTCTCTACACCTGTCTGCTCCTCTGTCCACCTTCCATCATTGCCTCCCCTCTCTATTTATTTCAGAGTCCCCTTCCCCTACCCCATTTCTGAAGAAGGGTCCAGACCCGAAATGTCAGCTTTCCTGCTCCTCTGATGCTGCCTGGCCTGCTGTGAAGTTAGATGACTGCGACATATTGAAGTTCCTGTGTGCTTAGCTCCTCAAAATAAGCATGTTGGTACAGTCAGCAAAAGAATTTTTGGACTTTAATAACTGAGATTTTGATGTTCCAGTGTGCTTATCCCACTGAAATAAGCCTTTTAGTACAGACACCAACAGATTTTAAGAAGTATGATGATAGTTTGGATATGACTATCCAACGTGCCTATCTCATTGAACTAAGCATGTTGGTACAATCAGTAAAAGAGTTTCTGCAGTTTAATAACTGTGAGATTTTTGTGTTCCAATATGCTTACCTCACTGAAATAAACATTTTGGGACAATCTGCATCAAATTTAAGTGGTTTCAGGACTGTGAGATTTTGATGTTCCAATGTGCTTATCTGAATAAAATATGCAGTTTGGTGCAATCAGCATCAGTTTTTAGAAATTTAAAGACTTTGAGATGTTGTTCGGATGTGCTTATCTCCCTGAAATAAATACCATCAGCAATTAGTACAATCAGCATGGTATTTTATGAAATTTGATGACTGTGAAATTTTGAAGTCCCAACATGCTTACTTCATTGAGATAAGGGCTTTGGTACAGTCAGATTTTCTGTTGTTTCGTGACTCTGTGATTTTGATGTTCCAATGCGTTTAACTTCTTGAAACAAGTGCTTTTGTGCAATCTGCATTATAGTTTATGAAGTTGAATGGCTGAGTGATTTTGGTATGCAAATGTGCTTGACTCACTTAAATGAGTGCTTTGGTACAGTCAGAATCAGTTTTCCAGAAGTTTCATGACTACACATATATTTTGATGTTCCAGTGTGCTTTTCTCACCAAATGAGCGTCTCAGTTCAAACACCAGCAGACTATAAGGAGTTTGATGACAGTTTAAATTTGGCTCTTCAACATACTTATCTCACTGAAATAAGCTCTTTGGTACAGTCAGCATCAGATTTTAAGAAGGTTGATAACTGTGAGATTTTGAATTTGCTCTATGCTTACCGCATCAAAATAAGCACGTTGGTACAGTAAGGAAAAATTTTTCTGTTGTTTAATGGCTGTGAGGTTTTGACGTTCCGCCATGCTTACCTCTCAGAATTGAGCACTTTGATAAAATCAGCATCAGATTGTAATCAGTTTGATGACTGTTAGAATATGATGTTTCAACATGCTTATCTTTGTTCCAGTCAACATCACATTTCACGAAGTTAGCTGATTGTGAGATATTGAAGTTCCTGTGGGCTACTTATCTCTTTGAAATAAGTAAGTTGGTGCAGTCAGCAAAAGATTTTTTGGACTTTAGTAACTGATGTTCCAGTGTGCTGATCTCACCGAATTGAACACTTTGGTAAAATCAGCTTCAGATTGAAAGCTGTTTGATAACCGTTAGAATTTGACATTGCAATGTGCTTATCTCACTGAAATAGGTGCTTTAGTACAGTCAGCATCATATTTCAAGAAGATTGATGACTGTGAGGTTTTGAATTCCTGTGTGGTTATCTAATCAAAATAAGCATGTTGGTACAATCAGCATCAGTTTATTACTGTTGTAGCAAAGCTTTGTTAAACTTTGTTAGTGTTGATTAACAGGGATTTTGACTGGTGCAGAAGACTGTGTTACAGTGTACTCCGATGATGTATCCTACTGATTAGCAAAGCGTTATTACACTGTTAAAGTGTATTTTGATAAGGTACATTACAGTCTCATCAGAGCATTATTACACTGTTACAGTGTAGATTAATAGGAATTATTACACTGCATTAGGGTGTAGATTGATAGGGATTATTACTGGTCTATCAGAGTTTTACTATACTGTCTTAGAGTGTAGACTGAAAGGTTTAGTGCTGATGTAACACAGCCGTATTGCACTGTGTCAGTGTGCAGATTGGTAGGTTTTATGACTGTTGTATTGGAGCTGTAATACACTGCATTGGAGTGTGGATTGTGACTGATTTTTATGAGTATAACAGAGCTTAATCAGATTGTGTTTAAGTGTCGACTGGTAATGTTTCTTTCTGGTGTAACAGATTTTTATTGCCTTTAGTTTGGGTGTGCATTGGTAGAATTCACTGTCGTGTAACGCAGCTTTATCACACTAAGATAGAGTGTACATTGTTAGGGTTTATTGCTGATAACCTAGATGTTTTTTATACTGTTTGTATGGATTGATAGGTTGTGTTACTCATGTAACAGAGCTTTTTCACACTGGGTTAGACTTTAGTTGATAGAGATTATTACTGTTATATCAGAGCTGAATTACACTGATTTGTGGTGTTGAATACTAAAGTAAATTACGACTGTAACAGAGCTTTATCACACTCTTAGTCTGTGAATTGATAGGGGTGATCGCTGGTGTAACAGATTTATCACACTGCGTTAGAGTTCTGATTTATACGATTTATTCGTTTTATTGTGTTGTGTTTGGGTGAACAGTGATAGAGTTTATTGCTGTGTAACAGAGCTTTCTTACACAGTGTTGGACTGTAAATTGATAGGGGTTACTACTGGTATAACAGACATTTACTACACTGTTTTGGAATGTCAGTTGATAGGTTTTATTACTGTTGTAGCAGAATTGTATTACACTGTGTTAGAACGCAGATTGAAATGGGTTATTAATGGTGTAACACAGCGTTATTACACTGTGTTTAAGTGTATACTGGCAGTGTTCATTTCCGTTATAACAGGGCTTCATTACACTGTGGTCGGATGCAGATTCCCAGGGCTTAATACTGGTGTGACAGAGCTTTGTTCCGATGTGTTCGACTGTAGTTTGATTGTTTATGATAGTGTAACACAGCTATATTACAGTGTGTTGGAGTATGCATAGTTCGTGATTATTATTGCTGTTACAGAGCTTTATCAGACTGTGTTCGAGGGTAGACTAGTTGTGTTTATTTCAGGTTGAACAGAGCTTTATTGCCCTGTTTTTGATTGTACATTGATCGGGTTTCACATGGTGTGACAGAGTTTTATTGTACTATTGTTGAGTGTAAATTGATAGAGTTATTACTGGTGCAACAGAGCTTTATCATACTGTGCTAGAGTTTGGATTGATGTTTATTAACGGTGTATCACGGCATTATCCCAGTGTTTAAGTGTAAACTGGTGGTGCTTTTTTCCGTTGTAACAGAGGTTTATTGCCCCGTGTTTGGGTGTAGATTTGTAGGCCTGAACACTGATGGAACAGAGCTGTGTTACAATGTGTTAGACCATAGATTGATCGTGTTTATTTATAGTCTAGCAGAGCTATATTACACAATGTTGGAGTGTGGATTGTTAATGATTGTTACAAGTGTAAAAGAACTTTATCAGATGGCTTGAGTCAGACTGGTAGTGTTTACTTCAGGTGCGACGGAGCTTTTGTTGGAATGTAGATTGATAGAATTAATTACGGTGTAACAGAGCTTCATTACACTGTTTTAGAGAGAAGATTGATGGGGTTCATTACTGATGTAACAAAGGTTTATGATGCTGTGTTCGAGTGTACATTGATGTGGTGCACTGTTAGTGTAACACAGTTTTATTGCACTTGTGTTAGCTTGCAGATTGAGGAATTTTATTAATGATGTACCAGAGCATAATTGCACTGTGTTAGAGTGTTTAATGGTAGAGGTAAATGAGTAAATGAGAGGTAAATTTCCTGTAAATGAGTGTTGTTCTGCTGTGTTTAGGAAGAGTTTGACAGTGATTAGAATCATTAGAATCCCTACAGTGTGGAAACAGGCCCTTTGGCCCAACAAGTCCACACTGACCCTTGGAGCATCCCACCCGGACCCATTCCCCTATAACGCACACACCCCTGAACACTATGGGCAATTTAGCATGGCCAATCCACCTAACCTGCACATCTTTGGGCTGTGGGAGGAAACCGGAGCACCCAGAGGAAACCCACGCAGACACGGGGAGAATGTGCAAACTCCCCACAGACAGTCACCTGGGTCTGGAATCGAACGTGGGTCCCTGGTGCTGTGAGGCTGCAGTGCTAACCACTGAGCCACCGTGCCACCCTATTATTACTGGTGTAACAGCATAATAATGTAATAATAAGTAATACAGAGCTGTATTACAATGAGTTAGCGTGTAGATTGATGGTGTTTATGACTTGTGTAAAACACTTTATTACAGTGTGTTAGAATGTAGATTGATAGGGTTTATGACCGTTGTAAAGTTGCTTTATTACACTGTGTTAAAGGAGAGGGTTTGTTACTAATGTAACAGAGCCATCTCACACTGTGGTAGAATGTAGATCGATCGGGATTATTACTTGTTTAACAGAGACTTATTACACTGTGATATAGTGTAGATTGATGGGGTGTACTGGTAGTGCAATGCAGCTTCAGTGCATGATGTTAGTGTGTAGAGCGAGGGAGTTTATTACTGATGTAACAGAGCATCATGGCACTGTGTTAGAGTGTGGAATGATAAGGTTTGTTTAAATGAGCATTGTTCCGCTGTTTTCAGAGTAGATTAACAGGGATTGTTGCTGGCATAACACAGCCTTGTTACACTGTGTTAGATTGTAGATTGGTAGTTTAGTGCTTTCGATTGATAGGGAGTATTACTGATGTAACAGTGCTTTATAACAGTGTGCGAGAGTATAGATCAATGGAGATTTTTACTGGTGTAGCAGTGCTTTATTACAGTTGGTCAGAGTTTAGAATGATAGGGTATATTTTTGTTGTAAAACAACTTTATTACACTGTTTACAAGTGTATATTGGGAGGTCAACAACTCATGTAGCAGGGCTTTATCACAGTGTTAGAGTGCAGTTTGTTAGGGTGTACTACTGGTGTAACAGCGTTACTGCACTGTGTTAGAGTTTAGTTTGATCGGGATTATTACTGACGTATCAGAGCTTCATTACACTGTGTTAGAGTATAGATTAATAGGGATAAAGAATGGTGTAAGAGAGCTTTGTTACACCAAGTTAGAATGTAGATTGATAGTCTTTCTAAGTGGTGAGGCAGATCTTTATTACACTGTGTTAGAATATGGATCAATGAGGTTTACTACTGATGTAATAGAGTTTTACAACACTGTGTTAGAGTGAAGATTGATGCTGGTTATTGCTGGTGTAACAGAGGATTATTGAAGAATACACCTGGCTATAAGCAGCAGAAAGAGCACCCAACAGAGGATGCTGTAAGACTTTGCAGAGCAATCTGGGAGAAGTCAGCTCAGTCACCATGATTGATCAGCGGAGTGAGGAAGAATACCCCTGGTGATGAGCAGCAGGCAGAACATCCAACAGAAGACACTAAGACCCTTCAGTGAGCATTGTGGTAGAAATCGGTGCAGTCATTCGACCGATCGGTGGGGTGAGGAAGAGCTTTGTGTCAAGGAATGGTAAGCCCCAGATATTAAGTTCTGTAATGTTTGCATCCTTACTTCATCCCTCCTCTAACCAAGAAAGAGTAAAGACATGAAGAGTGACTGATAGGAAGTTTGTTAGACAAGAGTATATTTGATCTACTTGTAAAGATTGTACTGTAATTTCAGGAACCAGTGAGTGCAGCTAGTTTGTTAAAGTGCATGCTTAGGTGGATTTTGGGCATCTCTAAGTAAGGCAGGCACGGTAAGTTTTTTTTTAATCTTTCTTGGTGTAAAGGGGCAGAGATGGCAGTTAGGGAAGTGGTGTGATTCTCCTGCCAGATGTGGGAGATCTGGGAGCAGTCTAGTCTCCCTGGTGTCTCTGTCTGACCCAGTGCAGCTCCTCACAAGACCATGTTGTTCACTTGGAGCGGCAGTTGGACACACTGAGGAGCATACAGTGGGCAAAGAGTGTGATCGAAGGAGGTGGTCACACAGAGGTCCAGTCAGGTTGCTGGGTGACAGCCAGGAGAGGCAGGCGGGTAATCCAGGAGACTCCTGTGGCTATTCCCCTATCTAACAGGTATACCGTTTTGGATACCATTAGGGAGGATAGTCTCTCAGACGAGTATAAAACAGCAGCCAGGACTGTAGTACCACGAGTGGCTGTGCTGTCGAGCAGAGTCAAGCAAGATCCAAGCAAGCAATGGTGTTCAGAGACTCACTATTTAGAGCAAAGACAGGCATTTATTTGGCTGCGCCTGAGACCCCAGAATGGTGTGTTGCCTCCCTGGTGTCAGGGTCAAAGACGTCTATGACAGGCTGCACGAAGGGAGAGGGTGAGCAGCCAGATGTGATAATGCACATTGGTACCGAGGTTATAGGTAGAAAGAGTGATGAGGTCCTGCAGAGTCAGTACAGGGAATTAGGAAAGAAGATGACCTCGAGGCTAGTCAAGTCTGGGTTACTACCAGTGCCACATGCTCGTGAGGCAAGGTAGAATGACAGGCCAGATGAATGTGTGGTTAAGGAGCCAGTGATGTGGGCAGGGTTTTAAGTTCTTGGCAGTCATGACCTCTTCTTGGGCAGGGACGACGTGTATAAGAGGGATGGATTGCATCTAACTTGGAGGGAAACCAATGTCTTTGCAGGGATGTTCGCATGTACTACTCGGGAGAATTTAAACTAGAGTGGCAGGAGCTGGGAACCAGACCAGATCCACAAGTGGAGGGACTGAGGGGAAGTTAGATGTTAAGATGAGGAAATTTACAATCTTTACATTCAGCAGTGTTGGTGGTTTAAAAAAAAAGCACTGGGAAATGGATGTAGTAAAACAGGATAGGTCAGTGAATTTTTTTTGAAGTGTTAAGGGAAAGCAAAGTGGACACTAAAAAGCTGCCGCAGAATATATAACCTTGTCGGAGGGTGCTTGAGAAGAAAGTGTCAGATCTTCTTAAACCATTTACTTGTGAGGGTAATGTTTACTCGCATATGCCAGGAGGGGACAGGTCAAGAAATTACATTTTTAAGAGATATGGGATCATGTCAATCTTTCACGTTGAGAGATGACAAGATATGTAATTCAGAAGAACTATTTCCAGAAATAGTGATAATATGCAGAATTCATGGTGAGACAAGAAGTGCTCCTTTATGTAACGTGAGAGTGGAGTATCTGGAAAAGTTTTGGTAGGAGGACTGGAGAAACTGTCAGCTCCAGGAATGCAATTTGTCCTTTGTAATGATACACGTGGATCACAGGTAGGACTGCTGCTTACTGTGGCTGAAGAACCAGTGGAAAATCAGGAAAGTGAGTTTTTCCAGAAAATATATCCTGAGAATTTTCCTGACTATGTGATAACAAGTTCACAAAGCCACCATTGAAGCAGGATAATACATGAAAGAATAATGGTGGTTAAAGTAGTATTATCAGAGACCATGTTTGATCAAATGGTTCAGACAAAACAAGAACAGGTAGAGGACAAAGTGGATATGTTTAGTTGAGGGAAATTAACTGATTTTACATAGAAATATGAAAAACTGAAGCAATTGCATCAAAACGTGGACACAGAAGGAAAATCTGAGTATATTCCAGAATGTTACTATCTGTAAAATGATGCCTTGATGAAGAAATGGAGATCATCACACATTCAGGCAGATGAGAAATGGGCAGAAATTCTTCAACTTGTATTACCAGTGTGTTATAGAAAGGAGGTGTCATGGGTAACACGTGAATTACTAGTAGGAGGTCATTTAGAGCTAAGAATAGCTCAAGCCAAAATATAAAAACATTTTTATTGTCCTGGACTGCTTAAGGATGTAATTGAATTTTGCCAGTAGTGTCATATGTGTCAGGCAATTGGCAAACCTCAGGTAGTAATAAAACCAGCCCTTTTAGTACTCAGAAAAACTGAAAGAATTGCAGTTGCTGTAAATCAGGAACAAAAGCCAAGTTGCTGGAAAAGCCCAGCAGGCCTGGCAGCATCTGTGAAGGTGAAAATAGAGTTAACACTTCGGGTCCGGTCACCCATCCTCAGAACTGATGGTGGCTGGGAAAACGTCCTTTTAAATGCAGAAAATAGGAAGGTGGGTGGCGAAGGGAGTAAACGATAAGATAGAGCCAAAGAGATAGGAAAAGATAGTTGGAGAGACAAAGGAGTTGATAACTCAGATTGGGAGGGTGAATAGTTGCTAATGGGGACTATTAGTGACGAACAATGTGGGTGTGTAATGGCAGGCGAAATGGTAACAAGGCCTGGTGTGTGGGACAGCGGGTTGGGACATGGGAGAGTTTAGGCCCTAAAATTATTGAACTCAATATTGAGTACAGAGGGCTGTAGGGTTTCCAAGCAGAAAATTAGGTGTTGTTCCTCCAGCCTGTGTTGAGCTTCGCTGGAACACTGCAGCAAGCCAGAGACAGAGATATTGGCAGGGAGCAGGGTGGTGTGTTAATGTGGCAGGCAACACATAGTTCAGGGTCTTTTTTGCAAGCAGAGCATAGCTGTTCTGTGAAGCAGTCACCAAGTCTATGCTTCGTTTCCCCAATGTAGAAGAGACCACATTATGAGCAGCGAATGCAGTAGACTAGATTCTGGAAGTGCAGGTGAAGTGCCGCTTTACCTGGAAGGTATGTTTGGGCCCTTGGATACTGGGGAGGGAGGAGGTCAATGGGCAGGTGTTGCACCTTCGCCGGTAACACGGGAATGTGCTGTAGGGCTGTTGGGTGGTGTTTGAGGTGAGGGTGGTACCCATTCCTGCATTTGAGGAACCTTTTCCAAGGGTCTTAATTGATTGCATAGGACCCCTACCATAAACAAATAGTGGGAACCAGTATTTGTTGACAATAATGGATGTGTCCATGAGATTTCCAGAGACCATTTCATTATGCAATATCACAGCTAAAAGGATTGTAGAGGAGTTACTCAATTTTTCACCAGATATGGACTACCCACAGAGATACAATCAGACAAAGGGTCAATTTTTACATCAAAATTACTCAGGGAAGTTATGGCTAGCTTAGGAATAAAACAAATGAAATCCACTGCCTACCATCTAAAATCACGTAGAGCAATGTAACGGTGGCATCAAAATTTAAAAACCATGTTGAGGGCTTATTGTGAAGACTATCCGGACAATAGGGTTAAAGGAATTCCATTTGTACTTTTTGCAATCAGGGATGACCCAAACGAATTGACCAAATTCAGTCCATTTGAATTAGTTTTTGGGCATGATGTGAGATGACCACTAAAATTTAATAAGGACAAATTGATGAGGCAAAGTTCAGAGATCACATATTTGGACTATGTGTTAAATAGAGCAGGGGAGTTGGCTAGACAGCATTTAAATGTAGCACAGCACATGTTGAAACAGGAAGCAGGCAAGAAATTTTAAAAAATGCAATTTTGTTCATGGAGATAAGGTGTTAGTGCTACTTCTCGTGATAGGTGAACCTTTAAAAGCAAGGTTTAGTGGACCTTATCAATTCAAAAAGAGGTTGAGTGAATTATTCGATAAGAACTCCATGGTAGCTCAGTGGTTAAAACTGCTGCCTCACAGCGCAGGGACCTGTGTTCAATTCTACCCGCAGGTGACTGTGCGCGTGGCATTTGCACGCTCTCCCCATGTAGGCATGGGTTTCTGCAGGTGCTCAGTTTCCTCTCACAGACCAAAGATATTCAGTTTAGATGGATTGGCCATGCTTAATTGTCCATAGTGTTCAGGGATGTGTAAGTTAGGTATGTTAGCTGCGGGAAATGCAGAGTTACAGGGATATAGTAGGGGAATGTATCTGGTTGGGATGCTCTTCGGAGGGTTGGTGTGGGCTTGTTGGGCCAAATGGCCTGTTTCCACAGCGTAGGCATTCTAAGATAGAAAGAAATATCACAGAGTGAATATGCTTATAAGGGAAGAATGATAGGGAAGGAAAGCAAAAGGAGAATATGTCACTAGTTACAACACAGAGTGTTCAGAGGATTCTGACATGGACATTCCTGAAATTAATTTGGACAATGAGGAAGTCATCAAAAATTGGGATAAATTATTGAGTTACCTTCCAGAGGAAAATCAAAATGACCTGAAAGAGTTATGATTAACACATGGGGAGATATGCTGGGAAGTCCTCATTTAATTTTGCGTGGTGTAGATACAGGAAATGCTGTTCCAATTAAGCAACATCCTTACAAAATTAACCCTCGAAAGTTGGCACTGGTTCAAAAAGAGACTGGACAGCCCTCAAAGACAATATGAGCAAAGTGAGCTGCAGCAACTAGCTATCACCCATAGCAATGGTGACAAAATGAGATGGCACCCCAAATTATGTGTGGAATCTTGCAAAGTCAGTGCAGTTACAAACTCTGATTCGTATCCCATTCTGAATTTGGAAGACCCTATTGAGAAGATGGGACAAGCAACTTATATTTTGAAGTGGACATTACTCAGAGGATACTGGCAGATACCTTTATCCAAAACAGCAAAGGCTGTGACATGGAATGGACGATACTAATTTAAACTCATGGCACTTGGTATGAAAAATGTACCAGCCTCATTTTCAAAGACTAACCAATAAAGTCATTTCTGGATTACCCAATTGTGTGGTGTATATTCACACCCTGGTGATTTGTATTCACACAAGGAAGGACCATTTGCAGTGTTTATCAGAATTATTCAATTGACTTCGGGAGGCATGCTTCATGCTGAACCTGGCTAAGAGTAAGTTTGCTGGAAATGGAGATTTTCGTATGTATATTTGCTTATATCACTGAGATATTCACTTTGTAGCATCCAGAAAAGATTTCAAGAGCATTGCTAGAAATGGAGATTTTGATCACATTTGTTAGCATATGCAACAGATTTTAAGAAGTTTGCTTGAAATCCAGATTTTGATGTGCCAAGTAGATTGTCTCAATGAGTTGGGCATTTTAATAGCATTCAGAACAACTTTTAAGAACAGTTGCATGTGCAGATTATTTTAAGGACGTACCAGTGTTTTGCTGAAGTTTGCGAGAAAAGTTATTTTTGTTGTTTATACCTGCTGAGCTCACCCAGAAATGAAATTTAATAGCACTTTCAATAGATTTGAAAGAAGTTTGATGGAAATAGAGATTTTGATGTGCAAAGCTGCTTCTCCCACTGTAAAATGCATTTTAGAAGCATAACCTGCCAACTGTAGACGAAGATTCAGGAAGCAGGCAGGATTAAGGCAAGTGGCAGTCTTTATTCAAGCAATGACTGGCCTGTGCAGGGAGAGGGCCAAAGATCCCACCGAATCTGGCCTCTCAATTTTTGGCTCATATCGAAAGTACGGTCAATGATTCCTTGACTTTTAGAGTGAAATACAGCATTTTTTTGACAGTTTATAATAATCACGTGATGCAGTCACCGTCTCCTTCACTGTATCCTATTTATCCAATCCTGTGAATCTCCAAATTAATGAGAGCACTCCTGTGGACAGCCTCAGGTTCCATTGATCTTATGGTGCTTTACAAACACTGTAAGCTCCATGCCTTGGGATTGTTCTAAACGTCCTGTTAATTTGCATTCCAAAGTTATTGGCCATACTCTTGTGAACCTGTCCCAGATTTGTTTATTCTTAAGGCCTGCTTGAATTCTGTTTCTGCTTCGATTCTTTACTCCTTTTCCCACTGTCCCAATTATAAAAAAGACAGTTGGTTCTAACTAACTGATATTAGATTTGTAACAATAGTTTCTACTGTAAAGTTATTTATACGTAAAATTTTACAGCTACTTCGACTGTTAACACTCTTTAACTGATGAGTTACAAACAATCTACTTTGTGCAGGGTGTGCCAGGCATCTTTTTAGAGATAAGGAAAGTTTCCCAAGACTAATTAACTTTCATACTAATGTCTGATTGTTTACTCCTGATACTCCTGTTATATTTTGGTTGTGTATGTGTGTCTATAATTACGTTGAAATCTATCTCTGTGATTATCTGAAGAATTTTTAACTAGAACCTAACCAAACTGCCTGACCTTAGATATCCTCTTATGTCGGATCGTCCCTGATGGCTGCTTGTGCAGTGTCTCCCATTCATCTTGAAGTAGCCCTGTTCAAAGGTACCATTTGTTTTTCACTTATCTACTAAATCTTTTAAGCAGCCGTTGTTGCCCTGTGTCAGTGTGCAGATCAGTAGGGTTTATGACTGAGGAAACGGAGCTGTAATACACTGCGTTGGAGTGCGGATTGTACTGATTATTATGGGCATAACGGAGCTTTATCAGATTGTGGTCGAGTGTAGACTGGTCGTACTTCTTTCAGGTGCAACTGATCTTATTGCCTTTTGTTCGAGTGTATATTGATAGACTTTACTATAATATCACAGATTTATCACAGTCTGTTAGATTGTAGATTGATAGGGTTTATTGCCATCAAACTACATGTTTATTACACTGTTTGTGTGGATTGATAAATTGTATTATTAATGTAACAGAGCTTTATCACACTGGGTTAGACATTAGTTTGATAGAGATTATTACTGTTTCACAGAGCTGTATCACACTGATTTGTAGTGTAGAATACTAAAGTAAATTATGGCTGTAACAGAGCTTTATCACACTGTCAGTCTGTGAATTGATAGGGGTGATCACTGGTGTAACAGTGCTTTATTACACTGTGTTAAAGAGATGTAGATTGATTGGGTTGAATACAGAAGTAACCCATGTTTACTACACTGCATTAGAGTGTAGGTTGATAGGGATTATTAATGTTGTAGCAGAGCATTATGGCACTGTGTTAGAGTGTAGAATGATAGGGCTTATTTCTGGTGTAAATGGGTGTTATTTCACTTTATTTGGGAGCTGATTGACAGGGATTATTACTGGTGTAACACAGCCTTATTGTGCTGTGTTAGCATGTAGATTTTTAGGTTTCGTGCTGATGTAACAGAGTTGTATTACAACTAGTTAGCATGTAGACTGATAGTGTTTATGACTTGCATAAGAGCCTTTGTTACAGTTTGTTAGAGTGTACATTGAGAGGGTTTATGACTGATGTAAGGTGGCATTATTACACTGTTATTGTGTGGATTGATAGAATTTATGACTGGCCTAGCGGATCTTTATTACAATGTGTTCCAGCATACATTGATAATGTTTATTATTCGTGTAACAGAGCTTTACTACACTGTATTAAATTGTAGATTGGTGGGTTTTTTTTTGTTACTGGTGCATCAGAGGTTTATCACACTGTGTTTAAGTGTGAACTCGTAGCGTGAATTTCCGGTGTAACTGAGCTTTATTGCCTTGTGTTCAGGTACAGATTGATAGAGTTTAACAGTGGTGTAAGAGAACTGTGTTGCACTGTGTTAACCTGTCAATTCATTGTGTTTATTATAATGTGACAGAACTGCATTACACAGTGCTGTGGTTGGTTCACTCGCTGAGCTGGTTCGTTAGTTTGCGGATGTTTCATTACCCTGCAGGGTGACATCATCAATACAGCCTCCCTATTAAATAATCAACACACTAGAGAGTGAAACAGACTGGACAAATCAACAAAGCCGACCACCTAAAAATGAAACCTGAAGGGAAAAACACCTCCCGATTGTACGGCCTCCTAGAAGTGCACAAACCGGGAGTACCCCTCAGACCCATAGTCTCCCTCCCAGGCACACCAACCACACAGGTGAGCCAAGGTGTTACAAAGAAGACTAAAGCACCTCAACAGCAAGTCACCCCACTCAATCCCCTCAGCCCAGGAGTTCCTCAATTCCCTCAAAGGCATAAGAATAGATGATGATGAGATCATGGTGTCCTTTGACGTTACTGCCCTATTTCCATCAATTGACATACCACTAGCAACACTCTGAAAGAATGACACTGTGTCTACAGACATCATGCTGAAGTCACTGGACCTATGCCTCACGACCCACTTGACCGTTAATGGCCAAATCTATGAACAAATCAAAGGGACACCCATGTGGTCACCTATCTCTGGACTAATAGCAGAAGTGGTGACGCAGAGACTTGAAAGCTTAGCCCTTCTGCAGATCCGACCTAAACTATGGATCCGATATGTGAATGACACTTTCATCATCATCAAACGGACTAAACTAGAGGAGACGTACCAACTTATAAACAATACTCTTACCAGCATCAAATTCACCAAGGAAGAAGAAAAGAACGAACAGCTCCCATCCCTGGACGTTGTGGTAGAATGCAGGGCCAATGGGGAATTTCTGACGAAGGTACACACAAAGGCCACACACGTGGATCAAGTCCTCAATTTCAACAGCAACTACCCCAACACCCACAAACAGAGTTGCATTAAAACTCTATTTAAATGAGTGACAACACTGCAGCAACCTGGAACTATGGCAAAATGAAGAAGAGTACCACCACCAAGTGCGTAAGGACAACGGATACCCGAACAGCATGAACAACAAAAACAGGAAGATACAGTACGCCCTGACACACTCGTCACGTTACCATACATTAAGAACATATCCAAACTGACTACAAGACTCCTTCGACCATTCGGCATCAGAGTGGCACACAAACCGATGTCACCCCTACGACCACTGCTAACTTGAACCAAAGAACCCTAACCCACGATGGACAGAACCAACGTGACATACAAGATCTCACGCGAAGACTGCAACAAACATTACATTGAACAGACAGGAAGGAAACTGGCCATGAGAATACATGAACACCAACTAGCAACAAACAGACATGACCAGTACTCACTTATCTCCATTCACACCGATAAGGAGAGCCACCAGTTCAATTGGGACAACATTAGGATCCTAGGACAGGCCAAACAGAGACAAGCACGGAAATTTCTAGATGCTTGGCTCTCCACCAAGAAGGCCATCAATAAACACGTAGAATTAGACCCTATATATCCACCACTGCGAAGAAAAAGCAGAAATGAGGTAACCAATTCCAACGGACCCCAGAGTTTCAATAACAGGTGGGAAAACACAGCAGTACTGCACTGTTGATGTTACCCATCGTGCGAACTAATGAATCAGCTTGGTGAGCGAACCACAGCATCTACAACCCGAGCTACAAATCTACTCAAGAACCTGTATTACATGGTGTTGGAGTTTGGATTGTTAGTGATAGTTACAGGTGTAACAGAGCGTTTTCAGGCTTTGCTCAAGTGCAGATTGGTAGTGTCTAGTTCAGGTGTTACAGAGCTTTACCATGTTGTGTTAGAATGCAGATTGGTAGGGTTGATTACTAAAGTAACGGGTCTTTATTTCACTGTGTTACGGTGTAGTTTGATAGTGTCTATTACTGGTGTAGCAGAGCTTTATTATACTGCGTTACAGTGTAGCTGAGGTGGGAAGTTACTGATGTACCCGAGCATTATCACACTGCGTTATACTGTGAAATGACAGGAGTTAATTCTGGTATAAAAAAGAGCATTATTGTGCTGTGTTTGCTGGTAGACTGACAGGGATCATTACTGGAGTAACACCATGTTATTACACTGGGTTATTACAGTGCATTAGAGTGCAGGTTGGTAGGTTTTGTGTTGATGTAACAGAGATGCATTATAATGAGTTAGTGTGACTTGCGTAAGAGACCTTTATTACAGTGTATGAGAGTGTAAATTGATACTGTTCATGACCAGTGTAAGATTGCTTTTTATACTGTGTTAGAGTGTAGATTGATAGGGTCTATTACTGGTGTAGCAGACCTTGAGTACACTGTGTAGCAGATTGATTGGGTTCATTAATGGTGTGACAAACCTTTAGTATACTGTGTTAGACTGTGGATTGATAGGGTTTATTGCTGTTGGAGCAAAACTTTATTACGCTGTGTCGGAGTGCAGATTGATATGTGTTATTACTGGTGAAACAGAGCATAATCACACTGTGTTTAAGCGTAGACTGGTGGCATTCATTTCCGTTGTAACAGTGTGTTATTATCCTTTGTTCAGGGGCAGATTGATAGTGCTTAATACTGATGGAACACAGCTCTGATCCAATGTGTTTGACTGTAGATTGATTTTGTTTATTATAGTGTAGCAGAGCTGTACTGCAGTGTGGTGGATGATGCATTGTTAGTAATTAGACTGGTGTAGCAGAGTTCTATCAGACTGTGTTCAAGTGTAGACTGTCAGCATTTATTTTAGGTGTCACGGAGCTAAGTTGCCTTGTTTTTGAGTGGACGTTGATTGTGTTTATGATGGTGTAACAAAGCTTTATTATACATCCCACTTCCTACAGACAAAGGGGGTGGCCATGGGTACCCGCATGGGCCCAAGCTATGCCTGCCTCTTTGTAGGTTACGTGGAACAATCCCTCTTCCGTACCTACACTGGCCCTAAACCCCACGTCTTCCTCCGTTACATTGACTGCATCAGCGCCGCCTTGTGCTCCCACGAGGAGCTCGAACAGTTCATCCACTTCACCAACACCTTCCACCCCAACCTGAAGTTCACCTGGACCATCTCCAACACTTCTCTCTCCTTCCTGGACCTCTCTGTCTCCATCTCGGGTAACCACC
>JAHRHZ010000218.1:317810-365373 GCA_024137785.1 Ginglymostoma cirratum
AACAAAGATTGGTTTCACAGCTCGGTGCAATATCAAGGGCCGAAGGGCCTGTACTGCGCTGTAATGTTCTGTGTTCTAACGGTGTTTTATACTAGTGATAATTGCCATCAATCGACGCTGTAACACGGTGTTACACCAGTAATGGTTCTGTTAATATCTCTGTTACACCAATAATAAGATTGTCAGTCTGCACCCAAATACAGGGCAATAGACCTCTGCTCTCCCAGAAATACAATCTCACACTGTTACTGGTGTAGCAGAGCTCTCATTACACTGTGTTACAGTGTAGATTAATAAGGTAAATTATTGGAGAAACGTAGCTTTATTACACTGTGTTAGACTGTAGATTGATATGGCTTGTTGCTGGTGTAATAGGGCTTTATCAAACTGTGTCAGAGTGTTGGATGGTAGCATTTATTTCCAGTGTAACAGAGCTTTATTGCCCCGTATTCAAGTGTACATTGATCAGGTGTATTAGTAGTGTATCAGATTTATTACCCTGCTTTAGGGTAGATTGATTGGGTGTATTGCTGGTGTAACAGAGCGGTGGTACACTGTCTTCGTGTGCAGATCTATGGACTTTATTAGACTGTGTTGGAGTGCCTGACTGATAGGCTTTACAAATAGTTATTACCCTCTCTTAGACAGTAGGTTGATAGGATTTATTTCTGGCATGACAGCTTTATCACACTGTTAGAGTGTCAATTGATTGTGATTATTACTGGTGTAACAGAGCTTTATTACAGATTGTTATAGTGTGGATTGATAGGGTTTGTTACTGATGTAGCAGAGCTTTATGACACTTTGTTAGCATACAGAAAGGTAACGTTTATTTCAGATGTAACCGAGTTTTATCACCTCGTGTTTGGGTGGACATTGATAGAGTTTTGTACAGTGTTACAGGGAGGCAGTCACACCTCAGGTACAGGAAAAAAGTAGATGGGTTATAGTCAGGGGACAGAAAGGGAACAGGCAGATAGTGCAGGGATCCCCTGCGGCCGTTCCCCTCAATAACAGGTATACCGTTTTGGATTCTGTTGAGGGGGACGACTTACCAGGGGTAAGCCATGGGGTACAGGTCTCTGGTGCAGAGTCTGTCCCTGTTGCTCAGAAGGGAAGGGGGAAGAGGAAGAGAGCATTAGTCACTGGGGACTCCATAGTTAGGGGGACAGATAGGAGATTCTGTGGGAACGAGAGAGACTCACAGGCGGTGTGTTGCCTCCCAGGTGCCAGGGTCCGTGATGTCTCGGATCGTGTCTTTGGGGTCCTGAAGGGAGAGGGTGACCAGCCCCAATTCGTGGTCCACATAGGTACCAACGACATAGGTAGAAAGAGGGATAGGGATAGAAGGCAGGATTTCAGGGAGCTAGGGTGGAAGCTGAGAGCTAGAACAAACAGAGTTGTTATCTAAGGTTTGTTACCCATGCTACGTGATAGCGAGGCAAAGAACAGGGAGAGGTATCAGCTGAACACGTGGCTGCAGGGATGGTGCAGGAGGGAGGGTTTCAGGTATAAGGATAACTGGGGCTCATTCTGGGGAAGGTGGGACCTCTACAAACAGGACGTCTTCACTTGAACCAGAGGGGTACTAATATCCTGGGTGGGAAGTTTGCTGGTGCTATTCGGGTGGATTTAAACTAGCTCAGCAGGGGCATGGGAACCTGTGGTGTAGTTCCAGTACAGAAGAGGATGAGAGAAGGGAGGACATGGACAGGATTTCACCATCACAGGAGTGTGCTGGCAGACAGCAAGCTGGTTTGAAGTGTGTCTACTTCAATGCCAGGAGTATCCAAAATAAGGGAGGTGAGCTTGCAGCATGTATAGGTACCTGGGACTTCAATGTTGTGGCCATTTCAGAGACGTGGATAGAGCAGGGTCCGGAATGGATGTTGCAGGTTCCAGGGTTTAGATCTTTCATAAAGATCAGGGAAGGTGGTAAAAGAGGGGGAGGTGTAGCTTTGTTAGTCAAGGACAGTGTAACGGTGGCTGAAAGAACTTTTGACGGGGACTCGTCTACTGAGGTGGTATGGGCTGAGGTCAGAAACAGGAGAGGAGAGGTCACACTGCTGGGAGTTTTTTATAGGCCTCTGCAAAGTTCCAGGGATGTGGAGGAGAGGATCGGCAAAACGATTCTGGGCAGGAGTGAAAGGAACAGGGTGGTCATTATGGGAGACTTTAACTTCCCCAACATTGACTGGAAATGCTGTAACTCTAGTACGTCGGATGGATCGGTTTTTGTCCAATGTGTGCAGGAGGGTTTCCTGACACAGTATGTCGAAGGGCCGACAAGACGGGAGGCCACACTGGATCTGGTACTTGGTAATAATCCAGGCCAGGTGTTTGATTTGGTGGTAGGTGAGCACTTTGGAGAGAGTGACCATAATTCGGTTACGTTTAGTTTAGCGATGGAAAGGGATAGGAACGTACCACTGGGCAAGAGTTGTAGATGGGGGAAAGGCAATTATAATGCGATTAGGCAAGACTTAGGAGGGACAGAATGGGGTAGCAAAATGCAGGGGATGGGGACAATCGAAATGTGGAGCTGGTTGAAGGAACAGATATTGCGTGTTCTTGATAGGTATGTCCTTGTCAGGCAGGGAGGAAGTGATAAGGAAAGGGAACCTTGGTTTACAGAAGAAATTGTATCTCTTGTTAAGCGGAAGAGGGAGGCTTATGTGACATTGAGACGAGATGGTTCAGATGAGGCGATGGAGAGTTACAGATTAGCTAGGAGGGATTTAAAGAGAGAGTTAAGAAGAG
Organism: Ginglymostoma cirratum; assembly: GCA_024137785.1. Classification (NCBI taxonomy): domain Eukaryota; kingdom Metazoa; phylum Chordata; class Chondrichthyes; order Orectolobiformes; family Ginglymostomatidae; genus Ginglymostoma; species Ginglymostoma cirratum. The sequence goes on from JAHRHZ010000218.1 coordinate 320,571, forward strand.
CAAGGAGGGGACATAAGCAGTCATTAGCAGGTAGAATTAAGGAGAACCCTAAAGCTTTCTGTAGGTATGTGGGGAATAAAAGGATGACTAGGGTAAGAATAGGGTCAGTCAAAGACAGAAGTGGGAAGTTGTGTGTGGACCCTGTGGAGCTCGGAGAGGTGCTAAACAAATATTTCTCATCTGTTTTCACTTGGGGAAAAGGAGAATATTGTAGAGGAGAAGACTGAGATACGGGCTATTAGATTTGAAAGGATTGAGGTTAGTAAGGAGGAGGTATTATCAATCCTAGAAGGTGTGAAGGTAGATAAATCCCCTGGGCCGGATGGGATTTTTCCGAGGATTCTCTGGGAAGCTAGGGAGGAGATGGCGGATCCTTTGGCCTTGATCTTTGAGTCGTCATTGTTTACAGGTTTAGTACCAGAGGACTGGAGGATTGCAAATGTTGTGCCTTTGTTCAAGAAGGGCAGTAGAGATGACCCAGGTAATTATAGACCAGTGAGCCTTACATCTGTTGTAGGAAAAGTTTTGGAAAGGATTATAAGAGATAGGATTTATAATCATCTAGCAAGCAACAATTTGATTGGAGACAGTCAACATGGATTCGTCAAGGGCAGGTCGTGTCTCACAAACCTCATTGAGTTTTTTGAGAAGGCGACCAAGCATGTGGATGAGGGTAGGGCAGTTGACGTGGTGTACATGGACTTCAGTAAAGCCTTTGATAAGGTTCCACATGGTAGGCTATTGGAGAAAATGTGGAGGCGTGGGATTGAGGGAGATTTAGCAGTTTGGATTAGAAACTGGCTTTCTGAAAGAAGGCAAAGAGTGGTGGTTGATGGAAAATATTCAGCCTGGAGTCTGGTTACTAGTGGTGTGCCACAGGGATCTGTTTTGGGACCACTGCTGTTTGTCATTTTTATAAATGACTTGGACGCAGACATAGGTGGATGGGTTAGTAAGTTTGCAGATGACACTAAAGTCGGTGGAGTGGTGGACAGTGTGGAAGAATGTTGCGGGTTGCAGGGAGACTTGGATAAACTGCAGAATTGGGCTGAAAGGTGGCAAATGGAGTTCAATGCAGATAAATGTGAGGTGATGCACTTTGGGAAGAATAATAGGAAGGCAGAATACTGGGTCAATGGAAAGATTCTTGGTAGTGTGGATGTGCAGAGGGATCTTGGTGTCCAGGTACATAGATCCCTGAAAGTTGCCACCCAGGTTGATAGTGCTGTTAAGAAGGCATACGGTGTGTTAGATTTCATTGGTAGAGGGATTGAGTTCCGGAGCCGTGATGTCATGCTGCAACTGTACAAAACGCTAGTGCGGCCTCACTTGGAATATTGTGTACAGTTCTGGTCGCCCCATTACAAGAAGGATGTGGAAGCATTGGAAAAGGTGCAGAGGAGATTTACCAGGATGTTGCCTGGTCTGGAGCGAAGGTCTTATGAGGAAAGGCTAAGGGACTTGGGTCTGTTCTCATTGGAGAGAAGAAGGCTAAGAGGGGATTTAATAGAGACATACAAAATGATCAGAGGATTAGATAGGGTGGACAGTGAGAGTCTTTTTCCTAGGATGATGACGTCAGCTACTACGAGGGGGCATAGCTGCAAATTGAGGGGTGATAGATTTAAGACAGATGTCAGAGGCAGGTTCTTTACTCAGAGAGTGGTAAGGGCGTGGAATGCCCTGCCTGCCAATGTAGTTAACTCAGCCACGTTAGGGGCATTTAAACAGTCCTTGGATCAGCATATGGATGATGATGGGATAGTGTAGGGGGATGGGCTTAGATTAGTTCACAGGTCGGCGCAACATCGAGGGCCGAAGGGCCTGTTCTGCGCTGCGCTGTATTTTTTTATGTTCTATGTTCTATGTAATAGAGCTTAATTACACTGTTACACTGTAGAATGAAAGGGCTTATTACTTGAGTAACAGAAGGTTATTACGCTGTGTTAAAGTGTCGATTGATAGGAACTAATACTGGTGTAGCAAAGGTTTATTATACTGTTATAGAGTGGAGATAAAATGGTAAATTACTGGTGGAACAGAAGGTTATTACACTCTGTTAGAGTGTAGATGGATGAGTCTTATTTGAGATGTAACAGACTTTTATGACAGTGTGTTGTAGTGTCGATCGAAAGGGTTCATAAGTGTTCTAACAGAGCTTTTTTACACTGCGTTAGAATGCAGATTGATAATGAGTATTACTGGTATAACTGAGCTATATTACCCTTTGGTGGAGTTTAGATTGATAGAGTTTATTGGTGGTGTAACACAACTTAATTGCACTGTGTTAGCATGTAGATTGAGAGTGTTTATTACTGACGTAGCAGAGTTTTAATACACTATGTTACTGTGGGTATTGACATTGACTGGTACAGGCATAACAGAGCTTTATCACACTGAGTGTAGAATGATAGTATTTATTTCTGCTATAACAACAGAGCGTTATTACAGTTTTTTTTTGAGTGCAGGTTCATAGGGATTATTAATGGTCTAACAGAGCTTTATTACTCTGGTTTGGAGAGTAGATTCATGCAGTTTATTACTGGCGTAACAGAGCTGTCTTCGGGTATAGACTGATAGCTTTATTACACTGTACACCCTCCCTGGAATTAGCCTGGTAAATCTTTGCTGCTTATCCCTCGAGATCAAGAGCATCCTCCCTTAGAAAAGGAGACCAAAACTGCACACAATATTCTAGGTGTGGTCTCACCAAGGCCCAGCATAAATGTGACAACACATCCCTGCTGCTGTATTCAAAACCTCTTGCCATGTAGGCCAACATACCATTGGCTTTCTTTACCACCTGCTGCACCTGCATGCTTACCTTCAGTGTCTGGCATACAAGGACCCCCAGGTCCAACTGCACATTCCCCTCTCCCAATTTACAACAATTCAGGTAGTAATCTGCCTTCTTGTTTTTGCATCCAAAATGAATAACCACACATCTGTCCAAATTATACTGCATTTGCCATTGATTTGCCCACTTGGGGGGGAGATCACTGATGAAATGAGATCAGTTACAGTGGTAGATACAATGGCCTGATGCGTCATTGTGGAGTCATGTTCCAGGGGAAGATAGGAGGTGGTATCTGAGAGCTGGCGTTCAGCCTCTGCAGGGTAGAGGTCAGTACGCTGGACTACAACCATTCCACCCTTATTTGGAAGGCTTAATAATGAGGTCAGGGTTAGATCTATGTGTGCAGAGTGCAGTCAGTTCAGAGGGAGATATGTTGGTTTTGGTGAGGGGTGCAGAGAAAGTGAGGAAACTAATATCATGTTGACAGTTCTCAATGAACAGATCAAGTTCAGTAAAAGTCTGGAGGGAGGGGTCCTCGTGGAGGAAAGAGTTGGAACTGGGTGCAAAGAGGTTTGTGGGACAGGGAGAGGAAATCTTGTCCGAAGAAATGAGCACGGAGTTGAAGACGGCAAAAGAAGAGTTCGACGTCATGTCGTGCCCGGAATTCATTAAGGTGGGGTCACAGTGGAATAAAGCTGAGGCCTTTGCTCAGTACAGAAAGGTCAACATCAGAGACCGGAAGGTTAGGAGGGATGGTGAATTCCTGACAGGAAGTGGGGTTGAGAGAGGGGTTGGAGTCAGAGGAACGGTGAGGAGAGGAAGGTTCAAGAGGGCCACGGATATCGTGTTGCAGAGTTTTATTACACTGTGTTACTGTGCAGATTACTAAGGTAAATTACTGTTGTAACAGAGCATTATCGCAGTATGCTTTGCTGGTATAACAGAGGTTCGTTGCCCCGCCTTAGGTCTAGATTGAAAGGGTTTCTAACAGGTGTGACAGAGCTTTGTTAGACTGTGTTAGATTGTAGATTGATAGGGATTATTTCTGGTGTAACAACTTTATGACACAGTGTTCGACTGTAGATTGGCCGTGGTTATTACCAGTGTAACAGAGCTTTATCAGACAGCATTAGTGTGTACACTGGTAGCGTTTATTTCTGGTGTAACAGAGCTTTTTTGCCATGTGTTCTGGTGTATATTGATAGGTTGTATTAATTGTATAACAAAGCTTTACCAGACTGTGTAGTGTTTAATTCCGCTGTAACAGAGCTCCATTGCCCGGAGTGTGGCTGTAGATTGAAAGGGTGTATTGCTGGTGGAATAGAACTTTATTACACTGTGTTCGAGTGTCAAATGATCTGGATTATTACTGCTGTAACGGAGCTGTATTATACTGTTAGACTGTAGATTGATCTTGTTTATTGCTGTTCTAATCGAGGTTGATCATTAGAGTTGAGACTAGTAGCATTTATTTCCAATGCAACAGATTTTTATTGCACTGTGTTCGAATGTAGATTGAAAAAAATCTATTGCTGTTGTAACATAGCTTTATTTCACTCAGTTTGTGTGTAGATTGAGAGGGTTTATTACTGATGTAGCAGAGCTTTATAAGACTGTGTTGCAGTGCTGAGAGTGAGTTTTAAGAACATAGAACAGTACAGCATATTACCGGCCCTTTGGCCCACGATGTTGTGCCAATCTATTATCCTACCCTCGGGTCAAAACTAATTTGCATACACTTCATTTGACAATTATCCATGTGCCTTTCCAAGATTTACTTAAATGTCCCTAATGTATCTGGCTGTACTACTACCACTGGCAATGCATTCCATGCACCCACCAGTCTCTGTGTAAAGCATGGAAGGTCATTGGTTTGTGCTGCTGCCTCACAGCAGCAGGGACCCGGGTTCGATCCCACCCTTGGGCGACTGTCTGTGTGGAGTTTGCACATTCTCCCCTTGTCTGCGTGGGTTTCCTCCGGGTGCTCTGGTTTCCTCCCATGGTCCAAACATGTGCAGGCTGGCTGGATTGGCCATGCTAAATTTCCCATAGCATTCAGGGACGTGTAGATTAGGGGGATGGGTCTGGGTGGGATGCTCTGTGGGTCGGTGTGGACTTGTTGGGCTGAAGGGCCTGTTTCCACACTGTCAGGATTCTATGACTCTATGAACCTACCTCTGACATGTCCCCTACACCTTCCTCCAATCACTATTAAATTATGCCCCTTCTTGATAGTCATTCCGTCCTGGGGGAAAAAAGTCTCTGGTTTTCCACTCTATCTCTGCCTCTCATCATCTTGTACACCTTGAGCAAGTCACCCCTCATCCTCCTTTGCTCCACTGAGAAAACCCTAGCTCCCTCAACCTTTTGTCATCAGACCTGCCCTCTATTCCAGGCAGCACCGCGGTAAATCTCCTCTGCACCCACTCTAAAGCTTCCACATCCTTCCTATAATGAGGCGAGCAGAACTGAACATAATACTCCAAGTGTGGTCTAACCAGAGTTTTGCAGAGCTGCAGCATAACCTCGCGGCTCTTAAACTCAGTTCCCCTGCTAATGAAGGCCAACACACCATACGCCTTCTTAACAACCTATCAACTTGGGTGGCAACTTTGAGGGATCTATGGACATGGACCCCAAGATCCCTCTGTTCCTCCACACTGCCAAGAATCCTGCCATTAACCCTGTTACTGGTGTAACCAAACTTTATTACCCTGTGTTAGGGTGTAGATTGTCATTAGTGGTGTAACAGAGCTTTATTACAATATGTTGGAGTAGATTTATCGCATTTAATGCTGGTGTAACAGAACGTTATAACACTGTGGTAAAGTGTAGATTGACAGGGTTTATTGCTGATGTAATAGAGCTTTAGTACACTGTGTTAGAGTGTGGATTGATGGGGTTAATTACTGCTTTAGGAGAGCATCATTACACTGTATTAGGTTGCAGATTGATAGGTGTATTACTAGTATAACAGATGGTTATGACACTGTTAGAGAGTAGGCTCATAGTGTTTATTAGTGTTGTAACAGTTTTATGACACTGTGTTTGAGTTAAAATTGATAAGTTTTTTTTTATTACTGATGTAACAGAGCTTTATTCTACTGTGAAAGAGTGCTGATTGTCATGGTGTGTTATTGGTGTAACGGAGCTGTGTTACATTCCGTTAGACAGTAGATGAATAGGGTTTATTACTGGTGTAACACAGTTTTATTACACTGTGTTAGAGTGTAGATGGAATGGTTTTTTTTATGACATTGTGTTAGAGAGTAGATTGATGATGATGATTGTTACCGGTGTTGCAGAGCTGTACTACACTATGTTAGTGTTGATTGATAGCGATAGTCACTGGTGAAACAGATCTCTGTTACACTTGGGTTATACTGTAGATTAATAGGCTTTATCACTGGTGTAACAAAAGTCAATGATGGTGTGTTATATTTTAGATTGATATGGTTTATTACTGGTGCAATGGAGTTTTATGCATATTCGAGTGTAGAATGATGGAGATTACAACTGGTGTGACACAGCTTTATTACAGTCTGTGAGTGTGTAGATTTGTAGGGTTTATTACTGATGTAACAGCATTATTACTCCGTTAAAGTGTAGATTAATTAGGTAAATTACTGGTTTAACAGAGTTTTATTATTCTGTGTTAGAGTGTAGATTGATTGGGATTACAAGCTGGTATAATAAGAGCTTTACACCCATGTCAGATCAGAGTGTGTGTTGATCGTGATCGTTAATGGTATAACCAAGCTTTATTACACCGTGTTAGTGTGTGCATTGATCATGTTTATTGCTGGGGTAACAGAGCTTTATTGCACTGTGTTACTGTGTAGACTGATATTGTTTATCAATGGTAGAACATAGCTTTATCACAATATGTTAGATTGCAGACTGACAGCGTTTAGTTGCGGTGCAACAGAGCTTCATTGCCCCAGGCTCGGGTGTGGATTGAAAGTATTTATTACTGGTGCAACAGAGCTGTGTATTACTGTGTTAGACTGTAGATTGATCTTGTTTAGCACGAATGTAACAGAGCTTTGTCAGACTGTTTTAGAGTGTAGACTGAAAGCCTTTATTTCTGTTGTAACGGAGCTATATTGCACTGTGTTAGAGTGTAGATTGTTTGCGATTATTACTGGTGTAACAGAACTTGATTACCCTTCGTTACAGTGTAGACTGATTAGACAGCAGTATTACATTGTCGGCGTGCAGACTGACCGCTTTCATTCCTGATGTAACAGAGCTGTATTCAACAATGTCAGAGTGAAGACTGATAGTGTATATTACTGGTGTAACAGACCTTTATTGCTTTGTTTTAGGGTGTGGATTGATAGGGTGTATTAGTGGTGTAACAGAACTTTATTACCGTGTGTTTGAATGTAGAATGAAAAGGTGTAAAGCTTTTGGAGCTAAGACTTATTACACTGCATTAGAGTGAGATTGATAGGGTTTATTGACGAAATAACAGAGCTTCAGTTCTGAGGAAGGGTCACTGGACCCGAAACGTTAACTCTGTTTTCTCCTTCACAAATGCTGCAAGACCTGTTGAGCTTTTCCAGCAACTCTGTTTTTGTTTCTGATTTACAGCATCCGCAGTTCTTTTGGTTTCTATTTATGTAGATTGATGGAGTATGTTAATAGTGTAGTATAACTTTGTGACACTATTAGTGTAGATTGACATGGTTTGTTACTGGTGTAACAGAGCTTTATCATACCATGTTAGAGTGTCGACTGGTAGGGTTTATTACTGATTTTACAACATATTATTACTCGGTTTTACAGTGTCAATTGATTGTGAGTATTCCTCATGCAACAGAGCTTTATTACCCTGTTTTAGAGTATAGTTTCATAACATTCATTACTCGCCTGATGGATCTTTGTTACACTGTCTTGGAGTATAGATTGACAGAATTTATAACTGGTATAACAGAGCTGTATTACAGTCTGCTAGCATGTTGATTGATAGCTTTAATACTGATTTAACAGAACTTTATTAGTCTGTGTGCAGATTGATGGGGTGTTTCACTGTTGTCGCTGAGCTTTACTGTTCTGTGTTCAACTGTAGATTGATGGGGTTTATTACAGGTATAAATGAGTTGCATGACGTTGTGTTGGAGTGTGGATTTTTCGTGATTATTAATGTTGTAACGGAGCTTTAGTAGACTATGTTACAGTGTAGAATGTGAGCAGTCATTTCCAGTGTAACACAGCTTCATTGCCCTGAGTTGGGTGTAGTTTGAAAGTTTTTATTACTGGTGTAACAGCTTTATGACACTGTGTAGATTGATAGGGTTTATTATTGGTGTAGGAGAGCTTTATTACACTGTCTTAAGGCGTAGATTGATGGGGATTATTATCATCTTGGTAGAGCTCTATTATACTGTTAAGGAGTCGATTGATGGTGATTATTACTGGTTTATAAAGCGTTATTACACTTCAATAGAGTGTAGATTGATACACCGCATTAGAATGTAGATTGGTGGGGTTTATTACTGGTGCAACAGAGCTGTGTCACACTTTCTTTAGGTCTAGATTGACAGTGGTTTGTTATAGGTGCATTACTGAGCATTTTCACACTGTCAGGATTTAGATTATTACGGTGTACTGTTCATGTAACTGAGTTTTATTACACTGTGTTAGTGTGGGCTGTTATGGTTAATTACTGGTATGACAGATCTTTATGATGCTGTTACAGTGTAGATTGATATGGTTTAATGCTCTGTAACAGAGCTTTATTACACCATGCTAGAGTGTAGATTGATCAGAATTTTTACAGGTGCAACTGAGTGTTATTACTTTGTTTTACAGTGTAGATTGGTAGCATTTATTACTGGTATTGTGGTGCTGTGTTACTCTTAAGGTGTAACAGAGCATCATTACATGGTGTTAGAGTGTAGATTGATAGTGTTTGTTACTGGTAGAACAGAGCTTTATTGCACTGTGTAAGAGTTCAGGTTGCTCAGGAGTATTACTCCTGCAACAAAGCTTTATCACACTGGGTTAGAGTGTAGCTTGATAAAGATGATTACTGGTGTAGCAGAGCTGTATTACACTGATTTACAGTGTAAACTAATAAGGTAAATCACTGGTGTAACAGAGATTTATCCCACTTTGTTAGAGTGTAGAATGATAGGGGTTATTACTGAAATTACACAGTTTTACAATTCTATGTTTAAGTTTTGATTGATAGGGTTTATTACTATTGTACCAGAGCTTTATTAAACTGTGTTAGAGTGTACAGTGGCTCTATTAATGGTTTGACCGAGCCCTAGAACACTGTGTTACAATGTAGATGAGAAGGTAAGTTACTGATGTAACAAAGCTTTGTTACACTGTTAGAGTGTAAATTGATGGGGTTTACTACTGCTGTAACAGAATTTTATGTCACTGTTTTAGAGTGTGGATTGACAGGGTTTATTACTCTTGTCACAGAGCTTTATTATTCTCTGTTAGTGTGCAGATTGATTTGGGTTATTGCTGGTGTAACAGAGCAATCTCACACTGTATTTAAGTGTAAACTGGTACACTTATTTCTGTTGTAACAGAACTTTATTCCCCTGTGTTTGAGTGCAGATTGTTAGAGGGCTTAGTACTGATAAAAGAACTGTGTTGCAATGTGTGAGACTGTAGATTGATTGTGTTTATTAATCTGTGACACTGGTGTGTAGAGATCCAGTGATTATTACTGGATTAGCTCTGGTGTAACAGAGCTTCATCATACTGTGTTCAAGTGTCGACTGGTAGTGTCTATTTCAGGTGTAAAGGACCTGTATTGCCTTTAGCTCAGGTGTACATAGGTATAGTTAATTATTGGTGTAACAGAGGTTTATCACACTATGTTTCTATTTCCGGTGCAACTGAGCTTTAAATACCCTGTGTTTGGGTGTAGATTGTCAGACCCCCATACAGGTGTAACAGAGCTGTGTTGCAATGTGTTAGACTATTGATTGATAGTGTTTCTTATCATGTAGCAGGTCTGTATTTCATGGTTTTGGAGTTTGATTGTTAATGATTGTTACGGGGTAACAGAACTTTATCGGTCTGTGCTCAAGTGTAGACTGTCAGCATTTATTTCACCTCTTTATTGCCTTGGGTTTCGGTGTGCATTGCTAACAATGCTCACAGTTTGCTACAGTGAAGGTTGGTGATGTGTCCTACTGAGTTACAGAAATTTGCGACACAGTATGCAAGTGAAGTTTAATAAAGGATATGACGGTTTTAACAGAGCGTTATTACACTGTATTAGAGTGTAGATTGACAGGAATTATTACCGGTGTAGCAGAGTTTTATTACAGTGTGTTAGATTGGAGAAGTGTAGGTTTTATTTCCGGTCTAGCAGAGTGTTATTATGGTGCGTCAGGGTGTCATTGATAGGGATTATTACTCGTGTAACACAGCTTTATTCCACTGTGTTATCATGTAAATTGACAGGTTTTATGACTGATCTAACAGAGCTGTATTACACTGCACTGGACTATGGAATCTTAGTGATTGTTATGAGTGTAACAGAGCTTCAGCTTGTGCTCGAGTGTAAACTTGTAGTGTTCATTTCAGATGTAACGGAGCTTTATTGTGTTGTGTCCAGCTGAATAGTGATAGAGTTTATTATGGTGTAACAGCACTTTATTACACTGTGTTAAAGCGTAGATTGATAGGGTTTATTATTAGTGTAACAGTGCTTTACCACATTGTGTTAGTGTGTAGAATGACAGGGTTTATTACTGAATTAATGAAGCTTTATTATTCTTAGAGTGTGCAGTGATAGGGTATATTACTGGTGTAGCAGAGCTTTATTATAATGTGTTACACTATAGATGAAAAGGTAAGTTACTGATGTAGCAGCGTTTTATGTTAGAGTGTAAATGGATAGGGTTTATTACTGGTGTAACAGAGATTGATGTTACAGTGCTGGAGTGTAGATAGATGATGTTTATTACCGCTGCCATGGATCTTTATGAAACTGTGTTAGAGTCCAGATTAATGGGGATTTTACTGTTGTAAGAGAGCTTTATTACACAGTGTTAAAGGATAGGGTTTATTACAAACTTACCACAGGTGTCAGAGTGTACATTGGCAGCATCTATTACTGGTGTAGCAGATCTCAAGTACACTGTGTTACAGTGCAGTTTTATATCATATATCACTTGTTTAACAGAACTTCGAACACTGCGAGAGAGTGCAGTTTGATCGAGTTCATTAATGGTACAACAGACCTTTAGTACACTGTGTAATAGTGTAGTTTGATAGAGTTTAATACAGAAGTAACACAGGTTTACTATACTGTGGACAGCACAGTGTGGAACTGGAGGAACACAGCAGGCCAGGCATTGTCAGAGGAGCAGGAAAATTGGTGTTTCGGTACAGGACCCTTCTGTTGTTTCTGACTCCAGCATCTGCAGTTCTTTCTATCTCTGAGTGATTTCATACACTGTGTTAGAGTGCAGATTGATATGGGTTATTACTGGTGTAACACAACGTTATCTGACTGTGTTTAACTGTAGACTGGTAGCGTTCATTACCGTCGTAACAGGGCTTCATTACACTGTGTTTGGGTGTAGATTTGTAGGTCCTAACACTGATGTAACTGAGCTGTGTTACAATGTGTTAGACTGTAGATTGATCGTGTTTATTAACAGTCTAACAGAACCTTATTACACACTGTTGGAGTGTGGATTGTTAATGATTACTACTGGTGTAAAAGAACTTTATCAAATGGCTCAAATCAGACTGGTCGTGTTTATTTCAGGTGTGACAGAGCTTTTGTTGGGATGTAGATGGATAGAATTAATTATGGTGTAACAGAGCTTCATTACACTGTGTTACAGAGTAGATTAATAGGGTTCATTACTGATGTAACAGAGGTTCACAATGCTGTTTTAGAGTGTACATTGATGCGGTGTACTTTTGGAGTAATACAGCTTTATTGCACTTGTGTTAGCTGCACATTGAAGGAGTTTATTACTAATGTAACAGAGCAAAATTGCACTGTTAGAGTGTAGAATGGTAGGCGTTATTTTTGGTGTAAATGAGTGTTGTTCTGCTGTGTTTGGGAATTGTTTGACAGTGATTATTTCTGGTACAACACAGCATTATTATGCTGTGTTACACGTATAATACAGAGCTGTATTACAATGAGTTAGCGTGTTACAATGAGTTAGCGTATAGATTGATGGTGTAAACATCTTGTGTAAGAGACTTTATTACAGTGTGTTAGAATGTCAATTGATAAAGTTTATGACTGATGTAAAGTTGCTTTATTACACTGTGTTAAAGCAGTGGGTTTATTACTAATGTAACAGAGCTTTATCACACTAGTACGGTGTAGATCGATAGGGATTATTACTGGTTTAACAGAGCTTTATTACACTGTGTCACAGTGTAGATTGATGGGCTGTACTGGTGGTGCAACACAGCTTTAGTGCATGATGTTAGTGTGTAGAGTGAGGGAGTTTATTACTGATTTTACAGAGCATTATGGCACTGTGTTAGAGTGTAGAGTGATAGGGGTTATTTCTTGTGTAAATAAGCATTATTGCGCTGTGTTTGGGAGCAGATTGACAGGGATTATTACTGGTGTAACGCAGCCTTATTGTGCTGTGTTAGCAGGTGGATTTTTAGGTTTAGTGCTGATGTAACAGCGTTGTATTACAACAAGTTAGCATGTAGACTGATCGTGTTTATGACTTGCGTCAGAGCTTTTGTTACAGTGTGTTAGAGTGTACATTGATAGGGTTTATGACTTATGTAAGGTTGCTTAATTACACTGTGTTATTGTGCGGAATTGTACAATTTATGACTGGCAGACCAGATCTTTATTACAGTGTGTTACAGTGTTGATAGGGCTTATTATTATTATAAAATATGTTTCATGCACAGTTTCAGATTGTAGTTTGGTGGGTTTTATTACAGGTGTAACAGAGCATGGCACTTTGTTAGAGTGTAGATTAATTGGGTTTGATACTGGTGTAACAGAGCTGTGTTGCACGGTGTTGGAGTTTGGATTGTCAGTGATTATTATGGGAGTAAGGAAGCTTTATCAGACAGTGCCCAAGTGTAGACTGGTATCATTTATTTCAGTATTACAGAACTTTATTGTCATGTGTTCAGGTGTACATTGGTTTTACAGAGATTATATTACACTGTGTAAAAATGTAGATTGATAGGGTTTATTACTTGTGTCGCAGAGCTTTACCACACTGTTAGATTGTAGATTGATCAGGGTTAGTATTGAAGTAACTGAGCTTTACTACTGGTGTAGCAGAGCTTTATTACACTCATACAGTTTGGATTGGAAAGCAAGTTGCTGATTTTACAGACCTTGATTACACTGTGTTAGATTGGAGATTGATAGTGTTTATTGGTTCTGTAGCAGAGCTTTGTGGCACTGTGTTAGAGTGTAGTATGTTGTAACAGAGCTTTATCACACTGGGTTACTGTGTAGGTTGTTAGGGATTATTATTGATGTAACAGAGCTTTATTACACGCTGTTGGAATGTAAGTTTATAGGGGTTTTCACTGGTGTAACAGAGATTTATCCCACTCTGTCGGAGTGTGAATTGATAGGGGTTATTCTTGATGTAACACAGCTCTGCTAAGCTGTGTTAGAGTTTAGCTGATAGAGTTTATTACTGTTGTAGCAGAGCTTTCTTGCACTGTGTTAGAGCGTCGATTGATGGGAATTATTTCTGGTGTGGCAGACATTGAGTACACGATGTGAAAGTGGAGCTTGGTGCCGTGTCCTATTGGCTGACAGAGCTTTGTTTCACCTTGTGTAAGTGTCATTTGAGAAGGTCTTTGACTGGTTTAGGAAAATGTTATTACACAGTTTCAGAGTGTGATTTGATTGGGATTGATACTGGTGTATCAGAGCGTTGTTAGAGTGTCAATTGATAAGGATTGTTTCTGGTGTGACACAGCTTTTTTTACATTGTGTTAGTGTGTAGATTGATTTGTTTTATGACTGATGTAACTGAGCAGTATTACACTACATTGGTGCATGGATTGTCAGTGATTGTTACAGGTGTAACAGAGCTTTATCAGATTGTGTTCTAGTGGAGACTGGTAGCATTTATTTCAGGTGTAACAGGGCTTTATTGCCTTGTTTTTATGTGTGCATTAATAGACTTTATAATGGTGTGCCAAAGCTTTATTATCCTGTGCTACTGTGTAAATTGCTCGGGATTATTACTTGTCCAACAGAGCTTTATTACATGATGTTAGAGTGTAGATTGATGGGGTGTATGAGTGGAGTAACAGAGCATTATTACACTATGTTTACATGTTGACTGGTATCGATTATTTTCATTGTAACAGCTGTATTGTCCTGTGGTCAGTGTAGATTTATAGGGCTTTTTATTACTGGTGTAACAGAGATGTGTTACAGTTTGTTAGACTGCAGATCAATTGTGCTCATGATGAGTGTAACAGGGCCCTATTACACTGTGTTGGATTGTGGATTGTTCATGATTATTGCTGGTGTAAAAGAGTTTTATCAGACCGTATTCGAGTGACACTGGGAGTGTTAATTAAAAGTGTAACACAGCTTCATTGCCCTTTGCTCGGGTGTACATTGATCAAGTTTATTACAGTGTAACAGAGATTCATTAGACTGTGTGAGAGTGTAGATTGATGTAACAGCCTTATCACACTGTGTGTTATAATGTAGATTGATAGGGATTGTTGCTCATTTAACAGTGTAGATTGTTGGGGTTTACCGGTGGCACAGCACAGCTTTCTTGCTGTGTTGGTGTGTAGATTGAGGGAGTTTATTACTGATGGAACAGCATTATCACACTGTGTTAGAATGTAGAAAGACAGGAGTTATTTATGGTGTAACGGAGCATTGTTGCGCTGTTTTCAGAATACATTAACAGAGATTGTTGCTGGTGTAACACAGCCTTGTTCTACTGTGCTAGAGTGTAGATCAACAGGGATTATTACTGGTGCAGCAGAGCTTTATTACACTTGGTCAGAGTTTAGATTGATAGGATGTATTTTTGTTGTAAAACAACTTTATTACACTGTTTTCGCGTGTAGATTGGGAGGGTTTACCACTGATGTAGCAGTGCTTTATTATACTGTGTTAGAGTGCAGTTTGTTAGGGTGTACTACTGGTGTAACAGAGCCTTATTGCACTGTGTCAGAGTGTAGATTCGTAAGGTTTATTACTGTTGTAATAGAGAATTATTACACTGTGTGTAGATTGGGTTTTTTTTACTGGTGTAACAGGGTTTTGTGACACTCTGTTAAGAATTTGGATTGATATAGTGTACTTTTGGCATTTACAGAGCATCATCGAAGTGTGTTAGAGTGTAGATTGATTGGGATTATTATTGAAGTAACAGAGCTTCGTCATTCTGTGTTAGAGTGTAGTTTGTTTGGTTTAGTGCTGACCTAACCGAGCTTTATTGCACTGTCTCACACTGTGGTTGATAGTATTTATTACTGGGGAAAACAGTTTTATTAAACAGTGTTATGGGGTAGATTGATAAAGTTTATGACTAGTTTAAGAAAACTTTGTTACACCATGTTAGAATGTAGGTTGATTGTCTTTGTAAGTGGTGTAATGGATCTTTTTACACCGTGTGAGAATATGGATCGATGAGTTTTACTACTGTTGTAACAGAGTTTTATAACACTCTGTTAGAGAGAAGATTGATACTGGTTTTTACTGGTGTAACAGAGGATTATTGAAGAATCCCCACGTTGATGAGCAGCAGAAAGAGCACCCAATAGAGGACGCTGTGAGACTTTGCTCAGCAATCTGGGAGAAGTCAGCTTAGTCACCATGATTGATCAGCGGAGTGAGGAAGAATACCCCTGGTGATGAGCAGCAGCCAGAGCATCCAATGCTGAGACCCTTCAGTGAGCATTGTGGTAGAAATTGGTGCAGTCACCACGACCGATCATTTGGGTGAGGAAGAGCTTTGTGTCAAGGACTGGTAAGCACCAAACATTAAGTTCTGTAATGTTTCCATCCTTTCTTCCGTCTCTAATCAAGAAAGAGTAAAGACATGAAGAGAGAATGGTAGGAAATTTGTTTTGGATGGAAGGACTATTTGTAAAGATTGTACTGTTATTTCAGGAACCAGAGAGTGCAGCTAGTTTGTAAAAGTGCATGCTTAGGTGGATAGTGGTCTTCACTGAGTAAAGCAGGCACGGTAAGTTTGTTTTTATTCTTTCTGAGTGGAAAGGGGCAGAGATGGCAATTCGGGCAGTGGTGTGCTCCTCCTGCCAGATGTGGGAGATCAGGGAGCAGTCTAGTCTCCCTGATGTCTACGTCTGCAGGAAGTGTGACCCGGTACAGCTCCTCACAAGACCGTGCTGTTCAGTCGGAGCGGCAGTTGGACACACTGAGGAGCATATGGGGGGGGGCAAGAGTGTGATCGACACTAGTTCCAAGGAGGTGGTCACAATCAGAGGTTCAGTCAAGTAGATTGGTGACAGCCAGAAGGGGCAGGCAGGTAATCCAGGAGTCTCCCGTGGCTGTCCCCCTCTCTAACAGGTGTACCGTTTTGGATACTGTTAGGGAGGATAGCCTCTCAGAGGAGTATAAAAACAGCAGCCAGGCCTGTAGCACCACAACTTGCTCTGTTGTAGAGCAGATTCAGGCAAGATCCAAGCAAGCAATAGTGGTCAGAGACTCAGTATTTAGGGCACAGACAGGCATTTCTTTGGCTGTGTCTGAGACTCCAGAATGGTGCATTGCCTCCCTGGTGTCAGGGTCAAGGACATCTCTGACAGGTTGCACAAAGGTGGAGGGTCAGCAGCCAGATGTCATAGTGCACATTGGAACCAACAGCATAGGTAGAAAGAGGGACGAGGTCATGCAGAGTGAGTACAGGGAGTTAGGAAAGAAGATAAAAATCAGGTCCTCGAGGCTCGTAGTGTCTGGGTTACTACCAGTGCCACAGGCTAGTGAGGCAAGGTAGAAAGACAGGCCAGATGAATGCATGGCTAAGGAGCTGGTGCTGGGGGCAGGGTTTTAGGTTCCTGGGGCAGGGGTTACCTCTTCTGGGGCATGGGCGACCAATACAAGAGGGACGGATTGCACCTAAATTTGAGGGAAACCAATGTCTTTGCAGGAAGGTTCGCTTGTGCTACTTGAGAGGATTTAAACTCGAGTGGCAGGGACTGGGAACCAGAGCAGCAGGTCCACAAGTGGAGGGATTGAGGGGAAGGTAGATGTTAAGACCAGTAAATCAGAAAGAAAGGTCAGGCAGAGACACGTAAATGAACACAGCGGTACCAATGGGCTGAAGTGTGTTTATTTTAATGCAAGGAGTATTCAAGATAAGGCAGGTGAGCTTCGAGCCCGAACCAGTACATGGGGCAGTGATGTTGTGGCCATTACAGAGACTTGATTGAGAGAAGATTAGAACTGGCTACTCAGTGTTCTGGGGTTTCATTGTTTTAGATGAGATAGAAGGGAATGTGAAAGAAGTGAAGGAGTTGCATTATTAATCAGTGAGAGTTACATCTACACTCAGAAAAGACATGCTGCAGGGTTCATCCACTGAGTCAATATGGGTGGAGCTCAAAAATAAGATGGGTGAAATCGCTCTGATTGGATTATACTGTAGGTCTCCCAATGGCTACCGAAAGATTGAGGAACATCTATTCAGGCAGGTTATGGAAAGGTGCAATAAAAACAGAGTTTTCATGGTGGGCGACACTAACTTCCCTGGTATTGGCTGGAACTCCATTCGAGCAAGAGGCTTAGACCAGACGGAATTTGTTAAGAGCATCCAAGGGGGTTTCTTGAAACAGTATATGGATAGCCCAACGAGAGGGGGGATCATACTGGACCTTATTCTGGCTAATAAGCCTGGCCAGGTAACTGACCTTTCAATGGGAGAGCATTGTGGTAACACTGATCACAACTCCTTAAGTTTTAAGACAGCTATTTACAAGGATAAGTCAGAACCTTGCAGGAAGGTATTAAATTGGGGGGAGGGAAAATTACGTCACTGTTAGGCAGGAGCTAGGGTATGTTAATTGAGAGGAGCTGTCATCAGGCAAGTCCACAATCGACATGTGGGAACTGTTTAAAGACCGGCATGTTCCGGTAAGGAGGAAGGATAAAAATGGCAAGGTCAGGGACCCTTGGATGACGAGGCAGGTTGTGAATATAGTCAAAAGGGAAAAGAAGAAGCATTTGTCAGGTGTAGGAAGCTAAAATTGAACAGGGCCCGAGAGGAATATAAGGAAAGTAGCAAAGTACTGCAGCAGGTATTAGGAGAGCAAGAAGGGGCCATGAAATGACCTTGGTAAGTAGGGTTAAAGAGAATGCCAGGGCGTTCTATACATATATTAAGAGCATGACGAGGGAGAAGGGAGGACCACTCAAAGATAAAGGAGGGAGATTGAGCGTGGAGGCAGAGAATGTGGGTGAAATCCTAAATGAGTGCTTTGTATCGGTATTCACCCAGGAAAAGGGTATGGAAGACAATGAGGTTTGTGGGGAGCATGTTAATATGCTAGAGCTTTTTGAGATCAAGTAAGAGTTGGTGTTGGATTCCTTGAAGAGCATGAAGTTGGATAAGTCCTTAGGGCCTCATGGTATCCACCCAAGATTATTGAGAGAGACTAGACCAGACATTGCTGGGGCCTTGACCAATCCTTGTTAGCCATTGGCGAGGTCCTGGAGGACTGGTGATTAGCTAATGTTGTTCCTTTGTTCAAGAAGAGAAATAGGGATAATTCAGGAAATGATAGACCAGTGGTTGGGAAACTGTGGGAGAAAACTCTCAGGGATAGAATTTATGCACATTTGGAAAAGCATGTCCTAATTTGGGACAGTCAGCATGACTTTGTGTGGGGCAGGTCATGTCTTACTAATTTGATTGAATTTTTAGAGGTGGTGACAAAAGTGATCGATGATGGTAGCGTACTGGATGAAGTTTGCATGGGTTTTATTGAGGCTTTTTACAAGGTTCCTCATGGTAATTCCTCACGGTGACCCAGCCATGTAGATTCTGAATTGGTTTGCCCATTGAAGACAGAAGGTATTGGTGGAAAGGTGTTTTTCTGTGACTAGTGGTGTTCCGCAGGTTTCTGTACTGGGACTTCTGATTTTTCTGATGTAAAGAAATGACTTAGATGAAAATGTAGATGGGGGATGGGGTTAGTAAGTTTGCAGACCATACAAAGATTGATGGAGTTGTGAATGGTGTAGAAAGTTGTCAAAGGAGACAGCAGTAGAAAGATCAGTTGCAGATATGGGCAGAGAAACAGGAGATGGAGTTTAATCGAGATAAGTGTGAAGAGCTGCACTTTGGGAGATCAGATGTTAAGGAAAAGCTTGCAGTTACTGGCAGGACTCTGAGCAACATTCATATATGGAAGGATGGGTCCAGACCTGAAACGTCAGCTTTCCTGCTCCTCTGATGCTGCTTGGCCTGCTGTGTTCATCCAGCTCTACACCTTGTTACTAGTATACTGCCTGGATTAGAGGGTATGAGCTATAAGAAGAGAAAAACAGTTGTTAATTCCTCTTGAGCAGAGCAGGCTGAGGGGAGAGTTGATATAGGTTATAAAATTATGTGATGTATTAACAGGGTTGACTGTCAGAATCTTTTTCCAAGAGTTGAAATATCTAATACCAGGGGGCATGCTAGGAGGAAAAGTTCAAAGGAGACGTGAAGAGCAAGTTTTTTTACAGAATGCTAGGAATCTGGAACACACTGCCAGGGTGGTGGTGGAAGCAGATACAATAGGACATTTAAGGGATGTTTAGATAAGCACATGAATATGCAAGGAATGGAGAGAAAAGAACCAATGGCAGGCAGAAGGCTTAGTTTCATTTGGCATCATGTTTGGCACAACATCATCAGGGGAAGGGCCTGTTCCTGTGCTGTGCAGTTCTCTGATCTGTGTACCATATTCTATGTGTTAGTGTACATTGATGGGGGTTATTACTCGTGTAACAGTGCTGTATTGCATTGCAATACAGTTTAAATTGACAGGATTTATTCTTAGTGTGGGAAAGCTTTATTGCACTGTAGGGATTATTACTGATGCAACAAAGCTTTATTGCCCTGGTTTAGAGAGTAGATTGATTGGGTTTGTTAGTGGTGTAACGCAGCTGTGTTGCACTGTGTTAGAGTGTAGATTGATGGGATTTATGTCTGAAGGAACAGAGCATTATTATGCTGTGTTAAAGTATACAATCACAGGACTTATTACTGGTGTGACTGTTATTGTATATATAGATTTTTTTATGACTGAATTAAGACTGTTTTATTTCACTATGCTAGAGTTCAGTTTAACAGGGTTTACTGCTGGTGTAGCAGAGTATATCACACAGTGCTACAGTGTAGATTGATTAGGTAAATTACTGGTGCAACAGAGTTTTATTACACTGTTGGACTATACGTTGGTAGGATTTATTACTGGTGTAATAACAGAGCGTTATTGCACTCAGAATGTAGATTGATACGGTTTATCATTGGTGTAGGAAAGCTTTATTACACTGGCAGAACAGAGCTTTATCACACTATGTAAAAGTGTGGATTGATTCGGATTATTGCTTGTGCTACAGAGCTGTTCTACTGTGTTAGACCTTGGATGAATAGTGAATATCACAAGTGTAACAGAGCTTCGTCACAGTGTGCTGGAGTGTAGACTGGTCCGGGTTGCAACTGCTATAACTGGATTATTACATTGTTATTGTGACAGAGTTTTACTATCCTGTTAGAGTGTAGATTGGCATGGTTTATTAGTAATGTAACAGAGCTTTATCAGACAGGGTAGACTGGTTTTGCTTATTTCTGATGAAACAGAGCTTTATTGCCCTGTGATCCAGTATTGATTTAAAGGCTTTATTCCTGATGTAACAGAACTTTATCACTGTGTTAGGGCATACATTGATACGGATTGTTTCTGGTATATCAGAGCTTTATTACAATATGTGAGAGTGTAGATAGATTGATTGAGCTTATAAATCATGTAACAGAATTTTATTACATAGTGTTACAGGGCAGATTGTTTGGATTTTTTACTGGTGTGACAGACCTTCAGTGCATTGTGTTACAATGTAGATTGATAACTTATATTACCTGTTTAAAAAAGCTTTATTAAACTGTTAGAGGGTAGATTGATAGAGGCCATTAGTGGTGTAGTCGAGCTTTGTTGCACTGTTGCAGTGTAGATTGATAAGGTGACCTATTGCTGGAACAGAGCTTTAGTACACTGTTACAGTTTAGATTAGTAAACTGAATTATTGGTGCAACAGAGATTTGATAAAATGTTTCAGGGTGTAGATTGATAGGGTTTATTACTGTTCTAGCTGAACGTTATTGCACTGTGTTACACTTTAGATTACTGAGGTAAATTACCATTGTCAGAGAGTTCCATTACATTGTGTTAGAGTATAGATTGAGTTTGTTTATTACTTGTTCAGCAGAGCTTTGTGACACTGTGTTGGAGTTGAGATTGGTTCGGTTTATTACTGGTGTAACACTGCATTATCACACTGCATTAGAGTCGAGAGTTGGTAGGTTTTATTTCCAGTGTAACAGACATTTATTGCACTGTGCTCAGGTGTAGATTGATAGGGTTTATTGCTGGTGTAACGGAGATTTATTATATTGTGTTAGATTGTAGTTGAAAATGGATTATTACTGGTGTAACAGAACAAAGTTGCTGGAAAAGCTCAGCACGTCTGGCAGCATCTGTGAAGGAGAAAACAGAGTTAACGTTTTGGGTCCGGTGACCCTTCGTCAGAATCTGGAGTCAAAATGTCAACTCTCCTTTCTCCTTCACAGATGCTGCCAGACCTGCTGAGCTTTTCCAGCAACTTTGTTTTTGTTCCTGATTTATAGCACCTGCAGTTCTTTCGGTTTTTATTCTGTTATACTGTGTTGGATTGTAGATTTATAGGATTTATTAGGGTTGTAACACAGCTTTGTTACACTGTACGAGAATGCAAACTGATAAGGCTTTATCATTAATGTAACAGAGTTAGATTACACTGTGTTAGAGTGTAGATGGATAGGGTTTATTACTGGTGCAGCAGTAACACAGTGTAATAAAGTTCTCCTGCAGTGATAATACAGTCTATCAATCTACATGCTAACACAGTGTGGTAAAGCTGTGGTACACCAGCAATAAACCCAATCAATCTATACTGTAACAAAGTGTAATAATCCTCTGTTACACGAGTAAGAATCGCTATCAGTCAACACTCTAACAGAGCACAATAAATATCTGCTACATGCTTTATAATCCCCATCAGTATGCACTCTATGCAGTGATAAAGGTCTGTTGCACAGTAAAAAAATCCTGTCAATAAGCGCCCTCAGACAGTGTAATAAAGCTCTCCAGCGCCAATGAAAAATCCTATTAATCTATGCTCTAACACAATGTAACAAAGCTCTGAGTGCCCCTGGCAGAACCCAGACTTGGCATCACTGCCCAGGTTATTTCTGAGGCAGTGCTGCTTGATAACATTGTTGATGACACCTTCCATCACTTTACTGATGATTGAGAGTAGACTTATGGGACGGTAATTGGCCAGGTTGGATTTGTCCTGCTTTTTGTGTACAGGACATATTGGGCAATTTTCCACATTGTCGGGCCGATACCAGTGTTGTAAATTTACTGGAACAGCTTGGCTAGGAGTCAGGAAGTTCTGGAGCGCAAGTCTTCAGTACTATTACTGGAATGTTGTCAGGGCCCATAGCCTTTTTAGTATCCAGTGTCTCCAAACCTTTCTTGATTTCACGTGGAATGAATTGAATTCATTATAGAATCATCATAGAATCCTTACAATGTGGAAACAGGCCCTTTGGCCCAACAACTCCACACTGACCCTCAAAGCACCCCATCCAGACCCATCCCCCGTAACCCACCTAATCTACACATCCCTGAACACTATGGGCAACTTAGCATGGCCAATCCACCTTGCCTGCACATCTTTGGACTGTGGGAGAAAACTGGAGCACCCGAAGGAAACCCACGCCGACATGGGTAGAATATGCAAACTCCACACAGACAGTTACCCAGGAGCAGAATCGAACCCTGATTTCCTGGCGCTGTGAGGCAGCAGTGCTAACCGCTGAGCCACTCTGCCCCCAAAATTGGCTGAAGACTGGTATCTGTAATGCTGGGAACAAATGGAGGAGGCTGAGATGGATCATCCATTTGCACTTCTGGCTGGAGATTGCTGCGAATGTTTCAGCCTTAGCTTTTTCACTGATGTGCTGGGCTCTCCATCATTGAGATTGGAGATATTTGTGGAGCCTCCCTCCTCCTCCAGTGAGTTGTTTAATTGTCCACCACCATTCATGACTGGATGTGGCAGGACTGCAGAGCTTAGATATGATCTGTGGGTTATGGGATCGCTTAGATCTGTCTGTCACTTGCTGCTTTTGCTGTTTGCATGCAAATAGTCCAATTTGGTGGTGTCACCAGGTTGATACCTCATCTTCAGGCATGCCTGGTGCTGCTGCGGGCATGACTTCTGACACTCTGCATTGAACCAGGGTTAATCCCCTGGTTTGATAACAGTTGAGAGGGGGATATGCTGGGCCATGAGGTTACGCATTGTGCTGGAGTACAATTCTGCAACTGTTGATGGCCCACAGTGCCTCATGCATGCCCTATCTTGAGTTGCTAGATCTGTGTGAAGTCTGTCCCATTTAGCACAGTGATAGTACCACACAACACGATGGAAGTTGTTCTCATTGTGAAGGTGGGACTTCATCTCCACAAGGACCGAGCAATGGTCACTCTTACCGATACTGTCATGGATAGATGCAACTGTACCTGGCAGATCGGTAAGAATGAGGTCAAGTTTGCTTTTCCCACTTGTTGGTTCCCTCACCACCTGCTGCAGACCCAGGCTAGCAGCTATGTCCTTTATGACCCGACCAGCTCGATCAGTAGTACTGCTACCGATTTATTCTTGGATGGTGGACATTGAAATCCCCCACCCAGAGTACATTTTGAGCCCTTGGCATCCTCAGTGTTTCCTCTAAGTGTTGCTCAACATTGAGGAGTCCTGATTCATCAGCTCAGGGAGGACGGTATGTGGTAATCAGCAAGAGGTTTCCTTGCCCATGTTTAACCTGAAGCGATGAGACTTCATGGGATCCGGAGTCAATGTTGAGGACTCCTAAAGCAATGCCCTCCTGACTGTATACCATTTGTCGCTACCTCTGCTGAGTCCGTCCTGGACAGGACCTATCCAGGGATGGTGATCGTCCTGTCTGGGACATTTTCTGTAAGGTATGATGCCGTGAGTATGACTATGTCAGGCTGTTTCTTAAATAGTCTGAGAGACAGCTCTCCCCATTTTAGCACTAATGCCCAGATGTTAGTGAGGAGGACTTTGCAGGGTCGACAGGGCTGTTTCTGCCATTGTCTTTTCCAGTACCTACGTCAATGACATCAATATTGATGCGATTGGTACAACTGAGTGTCTTGCTTGGCCATTTCAGAGGGCAATTGAGAGTCAACCACATGCTGTGGGTCTGGATTTCACATGTAGGCCAGACCAGGTGAGAGTGGCAGATAGCCTTCCCTGAAGGACATTAGTGAACCAGATGGTCAACCATCCCGTCAATTGATAGAATTGATTACTTGTGTAACACAGCCTTACTACACTGTGTTAGATTGTAGATTTAAAGGTTTGTAACTGGTGTAGCAGAGTTTTATAATTTGTTGTTACAGTGTAGATTGATAAGGTATATTACTGATGCAATCCAGCTTTCTTAAGCTGTGTTAGACTGCAGATTGGAGACAATTACTGGTGAAACAGCTGTTTTGCACTGTGTTAGAACTTATATTTGTAGTGATTATTACAGGTGCAACAGAGTGTAGATTGATACGGTTTATAGGGTTTATTATAGGGTTTCACTACATGCTGTTAGAGTGTTGTTTGTTCTGGATTGTTACTGGTGTTAGAGAGTTTTATCACACTGTGTTAGGGTGCAAATTGTTAGGGCTTGTTACTGGTGTAACAGAGTTTCAGTATCCTCTGCTGGTGTGTAGATTGATAGGGTTTTGTTCCTAGTGCAACAGAGCTTCATTACACTATGTTAGAGTTTAGATTGGTAAGATTTATTGCTTGTGTAAATCACTTTATTACGCTGTTACAGTGTAGATTGACAGGACTTATTATTGGCGTAACCGAGCTTTATTACAGTGTGTTAGTGTGTAGATTGATAGAGTTTATTATTGGTGTCAGAGCCCTTCATTACACTGTGTTACAGTGTTGATTGATGAGATATTTTACTGGTGTAACAAAGAATTATTACCCATTATTAGAGGGTAGGTTGATAGGATTTTGTTACTGATGTAGCAGAGTTTTATTACAATCTATTAGGGTGTAGATTGATTGATATTATACTGGTGTAACAAATCTTTATTACACTGTTAGGGTGTAGATTGGCGGGGATTTAAAGCTTTGGCTAAGATCTGTAGCTCGGGTTGTGGGTGAGGTTGTTGACTTGCTCGCCAAGCTGGCTTGTTCTCATTCAGATCTATTGTCACCATGCTAGGTATTATCATCAGTGGAGCCTCTGATGAAGCAATGTTATTCTACTCCACTTGGAATTTATACCATCTGGTCTGTTATGGTGAGTAGCGTAATTACCGGTTTTGATCTATGTGAGTTTGTATATGGGATCCAATTCTGTCTCTGCATAACGGGTAGAGAACCATGCCTCCAGGAATTCCTCTGAGTGGCTATGTTTGGCTTGGGCTACGATGGTTACCTTGTCCCAGTTCAACTGATGGCCTTCATTGTCTGAGTGTACCGATATTAAGGAGAGTTCGAAGTGCAGTTTTGCTGCTGGTTGATGTTCATGTATTCCGATGGCTAGTTTCCTTCCTGTCTGTCTAATGCAATGTTTGTAGCAGTTGTAGCATGGTATTTTATAAACCATGTTGGTTCTGCATGTTGTGGGAATGGGGACTTTAATCCTTGTAAGTGTTTGCCGTAGAGTGGCTGTGTGCATGTGAGCTACCATGATTTCTAGTGGCCTTAGGAGTCTTGTTGTCAGTTCTGATATGTTCTCAATGCACGGCAGTGTGGCCAGTGTGTTAGAGCACACTGTGTCATCTGGTTGTTGTCTGTTTAGTAGGCATCTGCGGATGAAGTTGTGGGGATATCCGTTTATAGAGAGGGTTTTGTATCTGTACTCTTCCTCTTTCCTGCACAGTTCTGGAATGTTGCAGTGTGTCCTGGCCCATTCAAATAGTGTCCTAATGCAGCTTTGTTTGTGGACACTGGGGAGGTTACTGTGGAAGTTAAGGATTTGATCAGTCTGCGTTACTTTTCTGTATACTGAGGTTTGGAACTCCCCGTTGGTCATACGCTCAACTTTAACATCCAGAAACGGAATTGTTGTTTTCTTCTTTCCTTGTGAATTTCATCCCTGCGAATACACTGTTGATGAGGTGGAGGGTCTCTTCTAATTTGTTGCATTTAATAATGACAAATCTGTGGTCTACATACCGGATTCACAGTTTAGGTTGAAGGCGGTGGAGGGTGGTGTGTTCTCGTGTTTGCATGACTGCTTCTGTATTGAGTCCTCAGATGGGTGACCACATTGGTATGCCATTGATCTGTTTATATACTTGACCATTAAAGATGAAGTGTGTAGTGAGGCAGAGGTCTAGCAGATTAATTATGTTGTCATTGCTGATGGAGCTGCTGGTCTGCGTTGCTGCTTTCTTTAGTAATGTGGCAACTGTTTCTTTGGCTAGTGGGATGTAGGTTGCTTTGAATAAATCTGTGATGTCAAAGGATCCCATAATCTCGTCGTCACTGATTTTAATGTTCTTGAGGTATGGAGGAAATCTTGGCTCGAGTAGATGGAATGGGGTGATCCGTCGACTCATTGTTTCAATCTCTGTTGTAAGTCCTTAGCCAGTTTATGTGAAGTTGTGCCTGGTAGGGAAACAATGGGTCTGAGGGGGATGTCTGGTTTGTGTAATTTAGGAAGTCCGTAGAAGCAGGGGGTATTCATGCCTTCTGGTTTCATTCCCATGTAGTCTGTCTCTGTTATCTGCCCTGCATCCTTTAATCTCTTCAGTGTCTGGGTGATCCTATTACCCAGCAGCAGTGTTGGGTCTATTGCCACCTCTTGGTAATTTGTTGTACTTGCAAGCAATGCCTGTGCTTTCTTAACATAGTCTGGTTTGTTCATAATGATGGTTATGCGCCCTTTGACTGCTGGCAGGATTCCACGGATTCTCCACCCATAATGCAATCAACAAACAAAAAACTGAACCCCATATACAAATCGACACCGATCAAAACCAGAAATGAGACTTCTCACCATAACTGACCAGGCAGTATAAACTCCAAGCGGAGTAGAATAACATCACTTCATCAGAGGCTCCACTGATGATGTCACCTAGCATGGTGACAAAACGTCTGAACAAGAACAAGCCAGCTCGGTGAGCAAGTCAACGATGTCACCCCTAATCTGAGCTACAGATCTTTGCCAAAACTTTAGATTTTAAGTTGTTTGCTGGAAATGGAGATTTTGGTGAGCAAAGGTGCTTAGCTCACTGGGACATGCATTTCACTAGTTTTATCTAGCACATTTTAAACAGATTGCTGAAAATTAAGATTTTGATGTGAAGTTGTGCCTGGTAGGGAAACAGTGGGTCTGAGGGGGATGTCTGGTTTGTGGATTGTCGGAATTTTAGAAAGCATTCAGAACAGATATTAACAACATTGCCAGAAAAGGAAATTTTGATGTGCATAGTTGCTTATGTCACTGAGATAAAAACTTTGTGGCATCTCGGAAAACATTCAGAAAGTAATGCATTTTAGTAGCATGCAAAAAGATTTTAAGAACATTGCTAGAATTGCAGATTTCGTTTAGCTAATGTACTTAACTCACCTGAGATGTGCACTGAGCAGCATCTGCAACAGATTTTAAGAAGCTTGGCTGGAATTGGAGATTTTGATGAGCCAGGTTTCTTGGCTCACTGAAATGTGCACTTCAGTAGTTCTCTCCAGCAGTTTGCTAGAAATTGAGATTTTGATGTGCCAATGATCTTGTCTCACTGAGATAATCACTCAGTAACATCTGCAACAGATATCGAGAGCTTTGCTAGAAATGGATATTTTGATGAGCCAAGGTGTTTATCTCAATGAGAAATGCAATTTAGTAGCATGTCCAACATATTTAACAGATATGCCAGCATTTGCTGAAGTGTGCAGGAAAAGGTGTTTTTTGTGTTTTAAATGTTCTGATCTCACCCAGATCTCCAGCTTAATAGACTCTGCTATATATTATGAAAAGGGGTGCTAGAAATTGAGATTTTGATGTGCAAGGTTGATTGTCTCAAAAGGTGATGTTTTTTAGTAGCTCCAGAAAATATTTTAAGAACATTGCTAGAAATGGAGATTTTGATGAGCCAATGTGCTTAGTTCACCGGGATATACACTTGCTGACATCTGCACCAGATTTAAGGAATTTGTTGGAAATGGAGATTTTGAGCCAAGTTGCTTAGCTCACTGAGAAAAGCACTTTAGTAGTTCTGACTAGAAGATTTAAAGCAGATTGCTGGAAGTGGAGATTTTGATGTTCCAAGTAGCTTGTCTCAATGAGTTATGTATTTTAGAAGCGTTTAGAACAGATTTTATAAGAACATTGTTGCAAGTGCTGATTTTGATGTTCATACTTGCAGATTTATCACAGAGAGAAACACTTTGTCATGTCTAGAAAAGATTTCAAGAACATTGCTAGAAACGGACATTTTGATGGACCAATGTTCTTTTCTCACTGAGATACAGGTATGCACTTTGTTAGCTTTGACAACAGCTTTTAAAATGTTTGGTAGAAATGGAGATTTTGATGAGCCAAGCTGCTTTGCTCACTAAGATAAGCACTTCAGCAGTTCTCTCAGTAGATTTTAAACAGTTTGCTAATAGTGGATACTTTGAGCCAAGTAGCTTGTCCGAATGAGTTATAACAGTTCAGAACAGATTTTACCAACGTTGCTAGAATTGGAGCTTTTGACGAACATAATTGGTAATATCACTGAGGTGTACACTTTGTAGGATTTTAAAAAGATTTCAAGAACATTGCTAGAAATGGAGATTTTGATGAGCTGAGCTGCTTAGCTCACGAAGATATGCACTTCAGTAGTTAGTTTAACAGATTTTAAACAGTTTGCCAGAAATGGAGGTTTAAACGTGACAAGTAACTTTGTCGAAATGAGTTATGCAGTTTAGAAGCATTCAGAACAGATTTTAAGAAAATTACGAGAAGTGCAGATTTTGATGTGCATGTTTGCTTACATCACTAAGACGTACACTTAGCAGCATCTAGAAAAGATTTCAAGAACATTGTTAGAAGTAGAGATTTTTATGGGCCAAGTTACTTATCTCACTCAGATATACACTTGTTAACATCTGCACCAGATTTTAAAATGTTTTGTGGAAATGGAGATTTTGATGTGCCAAGTAGCTTGTCTCAATGAGTTATGCATTTTAGCAACATTCAGAACAGGTTTTAACAACATTGCATAGAAATGGAGATTTTGATGTGAATTGTTGCTTATATTACTGAGATATACACTTTGTTGCATCTGGGAAAGATGTCAATCATGCCAAGGCGCAACATATTTCCAGAACATGCCGGCATTTTGCTGAAGTCTGCTGGAAAAGGTGTTTTGGTGTTTAAACCTACTGCTCTCACCAAGGTATGCACCATAATAGCATCTACAAGAGATTTTTAAAAGTTTGCTAGAAATGATTTTGATGTGCAAAGGTGTTTCTCTCGCAGAGATATGCATTTGGTACTGTCTGCAAC
The DNA here is from genome assembly GCA_024137785.1 of Ginglymostoma cirratum. Lineage (NCBI taxonomy): Eukaryota > Metazoa > Chordata > Chondrichthyes > Orectolobiformes > Ginglymostomatidae > Ginglymostoma > Ginglymostoma cirratum. The sequence goes on from JAHRHZ010000218.1 coordinate 350,160, forward strand.
AGATTTTAAAAAGGTTGATGCAAATGGAGATTTTGATGATCAGAGCTACTCAACTCATTATGAAATGCACTTCAGTAGTTCTCTCAGCAGATTTTAAACAGATTGCGAGAAATTGAGCTTTTGATGTGCCAAGTAGCATGTCTCAGTGAGTTCTGCATTTTAGAAGCATTCAGAACAGATATTAACAACATTGCTAGAAAAGGAAATTTTAATGTGCATAATTGCTTATATTACTGAGAACACTTTGTAGCAACCAGAAAAAAATTCAAAAGTAGTGCTAGAGATGTAGATTTTGATGAGCCAAAGTACTTACCTCACTGAGATATGCACTTCTGTAGCTTTGGATAAGATGGTGCTTTCTTCGAGAGCTTAGCGATTTCTTGTGAAAGCTAGATGTTTATTTCTCAGATGGCTCTTCGCTCTCTCACCAATTTTCAAAAGCCCCCTACTTATATACCTTGGATGACATATCAATTTTCCTACAATAGCATTGATCCAAGGTTGTTAAAACCATCAGATTTAAATTCAATTGGCTTTCAGTCACTCAGTGCTTGCTTGAAATTAAATGGATGATTACAGTTATTTGCCAGAACATGAAAACACGTCTTCAAACAGCCAATTGATGCATTTTTCAATTTTAGAACTGTTTGTACCAGTTCAGCTGCTTACAGACACATTTTTTTTGTATAAATCTCTCAGCTTCGAAAAGCATTTTGTGTCTTAAAGGGACGAGGCACTGCTGTCCCTTGTCATTTTTCACAAACAAATTCTAGCTTCCTGCCTTCCAATTCACGATTTCTCTACACAACTTTGTAACACCTCCCCGCTTAAGCAAAAAAGAACCATCTTTATGAAAAATTGGCTTTTGTTTTTAAATCTTTACACCACGATCATGAAATACATATGTCAGTATTCTAAAGTTACACCTTTCATACTAATTCTGCGTGCATGCATAACATTGGACTGTACTGGTTCTATCTTAGCTCCACGTTTTCTTTTAAACCCACAATAACACATCTGCAGTAACATTTTTACGACCCACAACGTTTACCATCTGTGAATTAAAGGCCTGTAACATAAGACTCCAACGAAATAATCTCGTACTCTTGTCCTTAAATCTTTTCAACAAGGTGAGAGTATTGTGGTCTGTATACGCAACAGTCTCTGAAGCATTGTAACATAACATAAGCTCCTCATATGTCTTTTCAATCTTTAATGCTCTTGCCCATCTGTTGAAGTTGCTATGTTTTATTCTTTTAAACTCGATGTAGATCTGACCTGGTTCCTTCCTACATTTCTGAGCTTTTGTTCTATGCTTCTGGTCCTAATTCATAGGCATTCACTCCATAGACTACTCCTTCGTAGTCTCCTGACACTTCCCCTGACAGCGCTGCAAACAGCTCACTAGCTCTACTTGGTCTGAATTAACATTACCCAGATAGTCCCTAGCCAATTCATCTGCCTCACCAATTTATGAAGGGAAAGTTGAAACAGAAGTGAGAATGAGCAAACTCAGCCTATCTGGTACTTTTCCTTCTGCCATTTGAATCTTTTTGCTTCTAGTTCCAACTTCCATTTTTGCAAAGTGAACGTTCTTTCTTTTTGTTTTTTTCTTTGCGTGCAACAGTTTTTCAAACTGTCTCAATTCCCTTTCATTCTCTAACTCCAGTTGTCTTGTTTGCAATTTATTTTTTCTAGCTTCCCTGCACTTTCCTGTTTCTCCGATATATCTAAATATCTACCTTAACTCCTTTACAATTTCAGATTTCCTCTTGTCCCTAGTTAGACCCAGTTCTAGACTGTTTGCTAATTCTAAAAGAATACCCTTCCTGTGTTTTCCTGAAATTTCTTGGCAAATTTGGGAAGCAACTTATAATTCCAGAACCTCTTTAACAATGTTAAGAGCTATTTCCCCCACTTTTTTTTTATTTAAGCAACCACATGTAACCAGAATTAAACAGATTGTTCTCACCTAAGTTTTATTTAAAAAGACCTCGGACACTAATCTTCAAGTCTGTTTCAAGCTGTCCAAATCCATTGAGATCATGTACACTAACTAGCCAGATCCCAGATTTGAGCTTCTAAACTCTTATGAAGGGGAATTCGAACTCCTCTGATAATTAAACTGAAACACAAGCCCCGAGTCTGTTACGGTGGGAGTAGAGGTCCCCTTCTAATAATTAAACCTGAAACACCCAGAGAAGCTCACCTCAGTTTTACAATGTTAAAAAGACAGGTTTAAACTGTTAGGGAGAAGAGGGTGTTAAATGAAAGAAAATTCCTTATATTCACTTTATAGGTAACATGTAACAGTTTATGTATTTAACCCCAACAAGTGAACAAATTAACAGAATTACGAGAAAACTGAAAATTTCCCCTAAACTTCTAACTATTCCCTAACTAAACTAAATTCTACTGGTATGTTGTTCCAACAAACACAAGTCCCACTTATATAAACCCAAGTGAAAAGAAAATAAATTAAAGTTTAGTCTCTCAAAGTCTGCACACCTTCCTTCTGTTGTTTTCAAGTCAGAAATGTTTTTCTTCCATTGATCCAGCTGTCAAGGATGTTTTCTCAGTGAAGTCTTCTATGAGGACTCTTAGCTAGAAGTGCTGTGGTACTTTTTATGGATAGAGGGTGATTTCTTCGGGAGCTTAGCAATTTCTTGTGAGAGCCATTTCTCAGATGGTGGTTCACTCTCACTCTGATTTTCAGAAACCCTCTCCTGACTGATCTTAGGTGACACAGAAATCTTCTTGCAATAGTATTGGTCCAAGATTGTCACAGCTATCAGATTTAAATTCAGTTGACTTTTAATGGCTATGTGCTTGGTTTAAATTAATTGGCTGATTCCCACTAATTGCCAAAACATCAAACAAGTCTAACATTTCCAATCACACAGCCAATTGATACATTCAATTTCAGAATGTCTGTACTCCTTCAGCTGCTAAGACTCAATTTCTGTACAAATCTCTAAGCTTAGAAAAGCACTTTAATTCTTAAAGGAGCCACACTATCTCCCTTCTCATTTTTGACAAACAAGTTCCAGCTCCCTGCTTTCCACTTGACGATTACTCTACACAACTTCGTAAAATCTTAAAATCTGTTCTAGATGCGACTGAAAGACATAATTCATTGACACAAGCAACCTTGCACATCAAAATCTCCATTTCTAACAAACTTTTTAACATCGGCTGTAAATGCTACAGAAATGCATAGCTCAGTGAGCTCAGCAACCTGGCCCATCAAAACCTCCATATTCAGCAATGTTCTTAAAATCTTTTCTGGGTGCTCCTAAGATGCATTAATCATTAACCCATGCAAATCAAAATCTTCATTTTTAGCAAACATTTTAAAATCTGCTGTAAATGCAACTAAAGTGCATAACCTGGCTGATCAAAATCACCATTTCCTGCAAAACTTTCTAAAACCTGTTGCAGATGCAACCAAATGCATATCTCAGTGACAGAAGCTGCTTTGTGCATCAAAATCTCAATTTTCAGCAAACCCTTAAAATCTTAGGAACATTGATATACAGAGGGATCTTGGGGTGCAAGTCCATTGCTCCCTGAAAGTGGCAACGTAAGTGAATAAGGTGGTAAAGAAAGTGTATGCTCAGGGCATTGAATATAAGAAGTTGTTAAGTAATGTTGGAGCTGTAAAAAAAATACTTTAGTTCGGCCACATTTGGAGTATTGTGTGCACATCTGGTTGCCACTCTATAGAGAGAATCTGGAGGCTTTGGAGAGGTGAAAAAGTGGTTTACCAGGATGTTGCCCAGATTGGAGTGTATCAGTATTAAAGGAGAGGTTGGAAAAAGTTGGATTGTTTTTGTTAGAGCATTGGAGGTTGAGAGGCACCCTGATAGAGATATCTAAAATTGAGAGGTATGTACAGGTGGAAATTTCAAATACTCAGGTCATAGGTTTAAGATAAGATGGCGTAAAGGAGATGTGCAAGGCAAGTTTTTTACAAAGAAGGTAGTAGGTTCCTGGATTGCACTGCCGGGGAAATTGGTAGAAGCAGATACAATAGTGAAGTTTAAGAAGGAAGAACAGGCAGAAAACAAAAGGTTATAGACCATGTGCAGGCAGATGGGATTAATTTAGAATAACATCATGATTTGCACAGACATAGTGGGCCGAAGGGCCTGTTCCTGTGAAGGCCTGTATCGGTGAGATAAGCACCTTGGCTTCATTTCCAGCAATGTTGTTAAAATCTGTTGCAAATGCTATCAAGTGTAAATCTCAGTGAGATAAATATATTGGCTCATCAAAATCTCCATTTGTGGTAATTGTTTTAAAAATCTGTTGCAGACACTATCAATGTGTATATCTGGGTGTGATCAACAGGTAGAAACACCAAAAAAACTTTTCCGGCAGACTTCAGCAAAATGCTCGCATGTTTCTTAAAATGTGTTGCACGTGATGCTAAAGTACATGTCTCATTGAGGTAAGCATCTTTCCTCATCAAAATCTCCATTTCTAACAATTTTCTTGAAATCATTTCTTGATGTTCCGAAGTGTATATCTCAGAGATATAAGCAACAATGCACATCAAAATCTCCATTTGCAGCAATGTTTTTAAAATCTGTTCCGAATTCTTCTAAAATGCATAACTCATTGAGATAACCTAATCGGCACATCAAAATCTCCATTTCTAGAAAGCGTTTTAAAATCTATTGCAGATTCTATAAAAGTGCATATGTTGGTGAGATCAGCCAGTTTAAACACCAAAAAAAACCTGTCCCCTCAGATTCAGCAAAATGCGGGCATGTTCTTTAAATGTGTTGCACGTGGTACCAAAGTGCATTCCTCATTGAAATAAGCACCTTGGCTCATCAAAATCTCCAATTATAGCAATGTTGTTAAAATCTGTTGCAGATGCTACCAAGCATATATCTCAGAGACAAGAACATTGGCACATCAAGATCTCCATTTCTAGCAAACGGTTTAAAATATTCTAGAGAGAACTACTGACGTGCACATCTAAGTGAGCTTAGCAACTTGGCACATCAAAATCTTCATTTCCAGCACACTTGTTAATATCTGTTGCAGGTGCTACTAAGTGTATATCTCAGTGAGTTAAGTCCATTGCTTCATCAAATCTCCACTTTTAGCAATGGTCTTAAAATCTCCTGTAGATGCTATTAAATGCCATATCTCAGAGTGATTAGCAAGTTTAAACACCAAAAACACCTTTTCCAGAACTGCTGGCATACTCTTTAAATGTGTTGCACATGGTACTGAAGTGCATATCTAATTGAGATCAGAACCTTGGCTCATCAAAATCTCCATTTAATCTTCATATTCTTAAAATCTGTTGTAGATGCTACAAAGTGTGTGCCTTAGTGAGACAAGCACATTGGCACAATAAAAATCTCCATTTATAGCACACTGCTTAAAATCCGCTACTGAAGTGCAAATCTCAGTGAGCAGAGCAAGTTGGCTCATCAAAATGGGTTGTGAATCAGGTTGGAAAGTTCATTCAAAGACTGAGGAAGTGACAGTGGTAGTGATTGAAAGAGTGTCTATTCCAGGAATACAGTTTGTTCTTGGAAATGACCTAGCAGGATCAGAGGTGGGAATGATAACTCTTCTGGTGGAGAAGCTGAAGGAAAACCAGCCAATTGAGGAGTTCAAAGAAAAATACCCTTGAATTTTTCCAGACTGTATGGTAACAAGTCACATGTTACAGCAAGAAGGAAAAAAAATCAGAGAGTAGAAGGAGTTGCAATCCAGCTAGCTGACACTATGTTTGATGCAATTGTAAAGGAAAAACAAAAACAGGTAGAAGATCAGACAGAGGTGTTTAGTTCTGAAAGATTAATGGAGTTACAATAAAAGGATGAGACTATAAAAGATTTATATCATAAAGCCTACTTAGAAAAGGAAACCAAATGTATTCCTGAATGTTGTTATCTTAAGGATAGAACCTTAAGGCAAAAATGGAGACTATGGCAGGTTAGTGCAGAGAAGAGATGGGCAGAAGTGCACCAGATCCTGTTGTCGGTAGTATACAGACAGGAAGTATTGCAGGTAGCAAAGGTAATTTTGGTTTTCATGACATGGAATGGACGATACTAATTTAAACGCATGCTATTTGGTATGAAAAATGAACCAGCCTCATTTCAAAGACTAGCCAATAAAATCATTTCTCAATTACCCAATTCTGTGGTGTACATCGACGCACTGGTGAATTTTATTCACACAGGGAAGAAACATTTGCCGTGTTTATCAGAATTATTCGATCAACTTTGGGAGGCAGCTTTGGTGCTAAATCTGGTTTCGAGTGAATTTGGTAGAAATGGAGATTTTAGTGTGTATAGTTGCTTCTATCACCACTTTGTCGCATCCAGAACAGATTCCACGAACGTTGTTGGAAGTGGACGTTTTGATAGTATTTGCTAGCATTTGCAACAGATTTTAAGAAATTAGCTGGATATGGAGATTTTGATACGGCCAGATGCTGATGTCACTGAGATATGCATTTGTAAGCATCTGCAACAGATTTTAAGAAGTTTGCTTGAAATGTAGATTTTGTTGTGCCAGGTAGATTGTCTCAATGAGTTAGGCATTTAAGTATCATTCAGATCAGAGTTTAAGACCATTGCTAGATGTGGAGATTTTGATGAGCCGAGTTGCTGAGCTCACTGAGGTATGCACTTTTGTAGATTTTACAGCAGATCTTAAAACGTTTACTAGAAACAGAGATTTTGATGTGCCAAGTAGCTTGTCTCAATGAAATTTCCATTTTAGTAACATTCAGAACACATTTTATGAACATTGTTAGAAATGGAGATCTTGGTGTGCATTGTTGCTCATATCGCTGAGATATGCACTTTATAGCATCAAAAAAATTCAAGAACATTGCTAGAAATGGAGATGTTGATTCACCAAGGTGCTTATCTCACTGGGGTATGCACTTCAGTCGTATGTGCAACACATTTAAAGAACATCCCAGGTTTACTGAAGTCCGCTGGCAAAGGTGTTTTTGGTGATTCAACCTGCTGATATTGCCCAAAAATGGTCTCCAATAGCATCTACAGTAGATTTTAAAAAGTTTGCTAGAAATAGAGATTTTGATATGCAAAGCTACTTCTTACACTGAGAAATGCATTTGGTAGCATCTGCAACAGATTTAAAGACATTTGCTGGAAATGGAGACTTTAAGCAGCCAGGTTGCTTAGCTTGTTTGCTCCTTATACAGCAGATTTAAAAATGTTTGTAAAAAATCAAGATTTTGATTTGCAAGGTTTCTTGTCCAAAAGAGTTATGCATCTTAAACATTCAGAAAAGACTATAAATACATTGCTAGAAATGGAGATTTTGATGCGCCAAGTTGCTGCGATCACTAAGGGATGCACTTCAGTAAGTTATTCAGTAGATTGTGACAGGTTTTCTAGAAATGGAGATTTTGATGTGCCAAATTGCTTGTCTCATTGACTTATTCGTTTTAGAAAAGATTTTAAGAACATCACTGGAAATGGAGATATCGATGAGATATGAATCTTGCTTCAATGAGATATGCACTCTAGCAGATTTTAAGGCAGACTTTTGAAAAATCAATGCTCGAAATGAAGAATTTAATGTGCAAATGAGCATGTCTCAACAAGTTATGTATTTTAGGAGCATTCAGAACAAATTTTAAGAACGTTGTTTGAAATGGAGATTTTGGTGTGCATAGTTGCTTATATGACTGAGATACACTTTAGTTGCATTTGGAACATATTTTAAGGAAATGTTTTGCTGAAGTCTGCTAGAAAAGGTATTTTTGTTGTTTAAACCTGCTGATCTCAAAATGAAATTTAATAGCACCTACAATAGATTTGAAAGAAGTTTGATGGAAATGGAGATTTTGATGTGCAAAGCAGCTTCTCCCACTGCGAAATGCATTTTAGAAGCATCACCTGTCAAACTGGGAACAAAGACTCAGGAAGCCGGCAGGATTCAGGCAAGTGGCAGTCTTTATTCAAGCAATGACTGGTCTATGGAGGGAGGGGGCCAAATATGTCCCCGAATCTGGCCTCTCTCAATCTTTGGCTCACATCAGAAGCAAGGTCCACGATGCCCTGACTTTTAGTGTGAAATACAGCATTTTTTTTCTTGACATTTTGTGTTACAATAATCACATACAATGCGGATACCATCTCCTTCACCCTATTCTTTATATCCAGTCATGTGAAACTCCTAATCAATGGTGAGCACTCCAATGGACAGCCCCAGGTTCCAATATCTTATGGTGTTTTACAAACATGGTAATCTCCATGCCTTGGGATCTTTCTAAACATCATGTTAATTTACATGCCAAAGTTATTGGCCATACTCTTTTGAACCTGTCCCAGACTTGCTTATTTAAAGGACTGCTTGAATTCGGTATCTGTATCAAATTCAGTTACTCCTCATTTTCCCACTGTCCCAATTATACATAAAAATACAAAAGACAGTTGGTTCTAACGAACTGATATAACATTTGTAACATTAGTTTCTATTATAGTTAGTTCTAGGTAAAGTTTTACAGCTACTTCTAATGTTAGCACTCTTTAACGAATGAGTTGCAAACAATCTATTTCGTACAGGGCGTTCCTGGCATCTTTTTAGGGATAAGGAAAGTTTCCCGAGACTAATTAACTTTCACACCAATGTCTAAATGTTTTCCCTTAATGCTCCTACTATATTTTGGTTATGTATGTGCATCTGTAATTACGTTGAAATCTATCTCTGTGATTTATCTGAAGAATTTTTAACTCAAACCTATTTCTTAATATTGTGAATAATATCAAGGAAATAACTGTTTACTACAAAATAACTTTACCTGTTGTTTTCACGGCTGCTCGATGAGTTAGGTTAACTGTCTGATGGGGTGAAATTTACACCCCTTGTTCTAATTGATACTGTTCACTGAGTGGGACAATATCCTTTCATTAATGAGGCTGGAATCAATCACTTGTCATGGTTTAATGAACTTGTTCGATCCTTTGGATTTTTACGAGCCACAGTCCCATTGCAGAAGTTTTATCTTTTCGAAAGTTTGTTACAGATCTTCAAACTGTCTGCCCTTAAATATCCTCTTACGTCGAACCGTCCCTGATGGCTGCTTGTGCCGCGACTCCCGTTCATCTTGAAGTAGCCCTGTTCAAAGGTACCTTTGTGTTTCACTTAAATACTGGAGCAGGTATTTCACTCTTTTTTTTTTTGTTTTTAATCACTTTTCTGCCTAAATAGTGGAGTAGGCTTTTTAATTCTGTTCATCCCTTGTCAGCCATTTTGTGTCTTTCAAATATATGCAGCCCTGACAGTTCCCCCCTTTGGCCCTGAACCGAATTATGACTATAAGGGCATTATCAATGAACAGTCCAAAGCAAAGTCCGTGAGAGGTCTATTCAAGGCCGGTGTTGTACCCGTTGTAATGTCTTTATACCTGTAGGCAAGATTACAGTCCATGAATAGTCTGTTTAGCGATGTCGCATCTACAGTCCACTTCCTGACATTTGATAAGCTGGTCATTTTCTTTCATCACTCCACTCGAAATCCGTTGTCCTGATAGTCTGTAGTCCTTGTTTGTCCTCGCTCCTTCCACAGTTATCTTCTTCTTCAGTACAGCAATGCCACAATTAAACATAATACAAGCAGTATAATAAAAAAAATGAGTAATAACAAAAATTACTATTCCCTGGGCAACATACATCCCCAGTGATCCCAGCCACCCTGATGTCCAACTCCATAGGCTCAAAGGTGGGGGTTGTTTGAGTTTGTTCATTTCTTTTCAGATGTTTCATCTAAATGAGTAATCTCCTCTGAGTTGTTGTGGATGTATGTACAGTGCTCCTTTTCAATGCTTGCACATGTACCCCCTTTCTTGGTTAATATCAAATCCAATGCCCTTTGGTTCTACAGTGCCGCGGTTTGTATGGCGACCATTTCTGCATTTATCTTGCCAAGGGCCTGTGAGATGTCATTGGCCATTTGTTCTAAGACTGCAGCCATATTGATAGATTCTCTGGATAGCTTGGCTGTACTTTCCCTGGGTATCAATATGACAAAGAACCTTTCCGTTGCTGAGCTTGCACGCTTGTGCTATCCTAGCATTCCCTTCAAGAAGGACAATGTACGACACATGAACAGTGCCACATAGCCCAGGTAACATGACTGTGTGCAGAATGGTGGTAGCCAGGCATAGACTCTCTGTTCGCACACAAAGTAGGTGCTGTCATATGGGGTGATAAACGTGGAGTGCCACTGTTGCTAGAAAGTTCCCTTACAATTCCTGAAAGTCAACAGGCTAAAGCTGCCCTGCATGAAGAGAGACACGTTTGGGGCACCCTTGATAGCAAGGATGTGCTGATGGGTCCTGGGAAAGGGGAAGTGGAGACGTCACAACTCTGCGTATATTTACTAAATCCCACAGGCATTCCTCCTCCGTGATTCACGACCCTCGTCAGGCATATCAGGCCATCAAGCCTCTCTATCCCTTACTTGTCAGTCAAGGTGACAAAAGCAGACTATTGTAAGGTCCTGTAGTTGGGCTGGTATTCGCCTGCAAAGGTGGTCAGGTTATACCCTGCTGATTGCCATTGTGCTCTTTCCCCGTCTATCTATTAGATAACTGCCACCATTGGTAGGCTGCCCATCTGCATCTCCCTGCCTTGAACTATTCTGCCTCAATTCACATTCAGCTAGTTCCAAGGCATTAAAGGGGATGGGCCGCAAGGGTATACCCTTAGAATGTGTCAGGATGTGCGTGCAAACCCAGCAACTGGAGACATTAATATGTTTGGCATAAGCAGATGACGTATATAAAAATGTGTTGACATTAAGTTCCCATCTCAGCACTTGCCTGTCAGCCTCTGATGGGATCAAAATCTATAAAACCCCACAGTATTAGCACTTTTGTGCTTACACTAATATCAGCAATATAATTAATTAGAAATGCTGCACAAATGCACAATATATTTACAAGCACATTAATGTATTCCGGGTGCCATCCCAGGGTTGAAGATCTTGATCCTGCTGCTTGATGTCAATGACTTGATGAGCTCCTTTTAAAACCTGCAAGAGGGAGAGATGTGAAAGAGAGAGAGAGAGAGAGAGACAGTGAGAGAGACCATACCAAACTAGCAGGCTGGACTGTTGTACTGTTGGTTCCCAAATGCTTTTAGCTGGGTAGGATGCTTTCACTTACCAATTCCATTTCCATTAATAAGTGTGCTCCTGTTATCTATTAATATTACATCATGAGATCCATCCCATCACAGGGACAAGGTTCCCTTGCTTGGGATTATTTTCACCAGAGCCTTTGATCCTGGGACTGGCCATTTCAGTTTGTCCTGGGCATCCCTCAGACTCCCAGTCCTTAGCAAGCTGTTAGAAATGGAGATTTTCAGGTGCCAAGTTGCTTGTCTCAAGGAGTCGTCGCATTTATTATATATTAACATCATTTTAGAAGATCCAGATCAGGTTTGAAGAATGTTTCTAGAAATTGAAATTTTGATGTTCATCGTTTCTTATTTGAGGGGAATATGCAGGTTAGTAGTATGTAGATCACATTTCAAATGCTTGCTAGCAATTTGCTGAAGTCTACTGGAAAAATTATTCTTGGTGTCAGATCTGCTGATCTCGCCTGTATATGCATTTTAGTCGCATCCGTAATAGATTTTAAAAGTTTGCCGGATATGGAGATTTTGAGGTGCCAAGTTGCATGTGTCAACGAGTTATGCATTTTATTGGAACATGGAAAATAGAACATTGAACAGTACAGCACGTTATGCATTTTAATCGCATCCAGAAAAGACTTTAAGAACATTGTTAGAAATGGAGATTTTGAAGTGCAAAGCTGCTTCTCTCACTGAGAACTGCATTTGGTAGCAGTTGCGACAGCTTTGAAGACGTTTGCTGGAAATAGAGATTTTGATCATACAGGTTACTTAGCTCACTGCGATATGCAATTTAGTACCTTCTGCAACAGGTTTTAAAATGTTTGCTCGAAATGGAGATTTTGATGTGCAAGGTTGTTTGACTCAATAAGTTATGCATTTTAGCAGCATACAGAAAAGATTTTAAGAACATTGCTAGAAATGGAGATTTTGATGTGCCAAGCAGGTTGTCTCAATGAGTTATGCATTTTAGTCGCATCCAGAAAAGATATAAAGGTCATTGCTAGAAATGGGGATGTTGATGAGTGACGGTACTTATCTCACTAAGATATGCACTTTAGTAGCATATGCAACATATTTAAAGGACATGTCAGCATGTTTGCTTGAAATGGAGATTTTTAATGTGCCAAGTCGCTTGTCTCATTGAGTTACGCGTTTTATTGGAACATAGAACAGTACAGCACACTTCAGGCCCTTCGGCCCACGATGTTGTGCCGACCTATTATCCTACTAAGATCAATCTACCCTGCATACCCTACATTTTACTATCCTCCATGTGCCTATCCAAGAGTCACTTAAAAGTCTCTAAAGTAACTGACTCCACTAACACTGCTGGCAGCGCATTCCACACACCCACCACTCTCTGTGTGAAGAAACTACCTCTGACATCTCCCCTATACCTTCCTCCAATCACCTTAAAATTATGCCCCCTCATAATAGTCATTTCCGCCCTGGGAAGAAGTCTCTGACTATCCACTCTATCTATGCCTCTCATCATCTTGTAAACCTCTATCAAGTCACCTCTCATCCTTCTTCGCTCCTTCTTCTCCTCCAATGAAAAAAGCCCTCGCTCCCTCAACCTTTCCTCATAAGACCTGCCCTCCAGTCCAGGCAGCATCCTGGTAAATCTCCTCTGCACCCTCGCTAAAGCTTCCACATCTTTCCTATAATGAACACAATATTCCAAGTGTGGTCTAGCCAGGGTTTTATAGAGCTGCAGCATAACCTCATGGCTCTTAAACTCAATTCCCCTGCCGATGAAAGCCAACACACCATACGCCTTCTTTACAACCCTATCAACTTGGGTAGCAACTTTGAGGGATCTATGGATGTGGACCCCAAGATCCCTCTGTTCCTCCACACCGCCGAGAATCCTGCCATTAACCCTGTATTCTGCATTCAAATTCGACCTTACAAAATGAATCAGTTCATACTTTTCTGGGTTCAATTCCATCTGCCATTTCTTTGCCCAGCTCTGCATCCTGTCAATGTCCCGTTGCAACGTACGACAGCCCTCCACACTGTCCACAGCTTCACCAACCTTCATGTCATTGGCAAACTTACTAACCCACCCTTCCACTTCCTCATCCAAGTCATTTATAAAGATCACAAAGAGCAGAGGTTCCAGAACAGATCCCTGTGGAACACCACTGGTCACGGATTTCCAGGCTGAATACTTTCCATCCACTATCTCCCTCTGTCTTCTGTTGGACAGCCAGTTTTGTATCCAGACAGCTAAATTTCCATGAACCCCACGCATCCTAACTTTCTGAATGAGCCTATTATGTGGAACCTTATCAAAAGCCTTGCTAAAATCCATATACACCACACCTACTGCTCTACCTTCATCGATCTGTTTTGTCACATCGTCAAAGAATTTAGTAAGGTCTATGAGGCATGACCTGCCCCTCTCAAAGCCATGCTGACTATTTCTAATCAAACTGTGCTTTTCCAAATAATCATAAATTCTGTCTCTCAGAATCCTCTCCACTAATTTGCCCACCACAGAAGTAAGACTGACCGGTCTGTAATTTCCAGGATTATCCCTATTCCCTTTCTTGAACAAGGGAACGACATTTGCCACCCTCCAATCTTCTGGTACTACTCCAGTGGACAGTGAGGACGCAAAGATCATTGCCAAAGGGGCAGCAATCTCTTTCCATCTTCCCGTAGTAACCTTGGGTATATCCCATCTGACCCAGGGGACTCTATCCTCATGCTTTTTCTAGCACTACCTCCTTCCTAACATCAATCTGTTTATTTGTATTCAAAACAGATTTTGAAATGGAAATTTTGATGAGAATTGTTGCTTATATCACTGAGATACACACTTTGTAGCATTCATACCAGATTTCAAGAACATTGCTAGAAATGGAGATTTGATCATCTGAGGTGCTTATTTCACTGAGGTTTGCAGTTTTGTAGCATGTGCAACACATTTTAAGGACATGCCAGCGTGTTGCTGAACACTGCTGAAATCTGCTGAAAAAGATGTTTTAGGTGTTTAAACCAACTGATCTCACCCATATATGCACTTTTTTTTTCTAATCTTCATAGGATGTGGGTGTCGCTGGTAGACCAGCGTTTCATGCCTATTCCCAGTTGCCCTTGAGGAGGTGGTGGTGAGCTGCCTTCTTGAAGCGCTGAAGTCCTCCTGCTGTGGGTCGGCCCACCATGCTATTAGGGAGAGAATTCCAGGATTTTGACCCAGCGACAGTGATATATTTCCAAGTCAGAATGGGGAGTGACTTGGAGGGGAACTTGAAGGTGGTGGTGTTCCCATCTGTCTGATGCCCTTGTCCTTCTGGATGGAAGTGGTTGTGGGTTTGGCAGGTGCTGTCTGAGGATCTTTGGTGAATTTCTGCAGTGCATCTTGTAGATAGTATACAGCGCTGTTACTGAGCGTCGATGGTGAATGGAGTGAATGCTTGTGGGTGTAGTGCCAATCAAGCAGGCTGCTTTGTCCTGGATGGTGTCAAGCTACTTGAGTGTTGTTGGGGCTGCACTCATCCAGGCAAGTGGGGAGTGTTCCATCACACCCCTGACTTGTGCCTTGTAGGCTTTGAGGAGTCAGGAGGTGAGTTACGCGTCGCAGTATTCCTAGCTTAATTGCATCGACAGTAGATTTTTAAAAGTTTGCTGGAAGTGGACATTTTGATCAGCCAAGTTGCTTCAATCACTAAGGTAAGCAATTTAGTAGTTTATTCGAGATAAAAGGTACTGCAGATGCTGCAGAATCCGAGATAACAAGCATGGGGCTGGATGAACACAGCAGGTCAAGCAGCATCATAGGAGCAGGAAAACTTGACGTTTCGAACCTAAACTCTTCATCAGAAATGGGGGAGGGGAAGAGGGTTCTGAAATAAATAGGGAGAGAGGGGGAGGCGGATAGAGGATGGATAGAGGAGAGGATAGGTGGAGAGGAGGCAGACAAGTCGAAGAGGCGGGGATGGAGCCAGTAAAGGTGAGTGTAGGTAGGGGGGTAGGGAGGAGGTAGGTCAGTCCAGGGAGGACGGACAGGTCAAGGGGGCGGGATGATGTTAGTAGATAGGAGATGGGGG
>JAHRHZ010000218.1:366131-378496 GCA_024137785.1 Ginglymostoma cirratum
CTTTACTGGCTCCATCCCCGCCTCTTCGACTTGTCTGCCTCCTCTCCACCTATCCTCTCCTCTATCCATCCTCTATCCGCCTCCCCCTCTCTCCCTATTTATTTCAGAACCCTCTTCCCCTCCCCCATTTCTGATGAAGGGTTTAGGCCCGAAACGTCAAGTTTTCCTGCTCCTATGATGCTGCTTGACCTGCTGTGTTCATCCAGCCCCATGCTTGTTATCTAGTAGTTTATTCAGCAGGTTGTGAAGTGTTTTCTTGAAATGTTTTTGAGTTCTACAGTTGGTTTCAGGAAGATGCTAGCATTTTGCACAGTTTTGCTCACACTTCAGACTTTCTGCTTCAGAGTATACTTTTCTTGCCATATTATGCATTTTTTGAGGGCTACAGCTGGTCTCTACAACATACCAGCATTATCTGCAAGTTTGCTGGAAGTTCTCATTTTCTGTTCCAAAGAATGTTTTCTGTCTGTGTTATGCAAGTTTCTGAGATCTACAAGTGGTTTCAAGTGCATACTAGCATTTTCCGCTATTTTTCTGAAAGTGCTAATCTTCTGCTGCAAAGTTGCTTCTCTGTGTTATGCTTCTTTTTGAGATGCACAAGTGGTTTCAAGCATTTCCTTGAATTTTCTACAATTTTGCTGGAAGTGTTGATCATCAGGTAGAAAGTTACTTTTCTTACTGTGTCATCTATGTTTTTGAGTTCTGCTACTGGTTTCAAAAAGCTGCTAGCATTTTCCACAATTTTGCCCAAAGTACAGACTTTCTCCTTGAGATTTAGTTTTCCTGCTGTGTTATGTATATTTTTGTGTTCTGCAACTGGTCACAACAATATGCCAGTGTTTTCCACAATTTTGCTGAAAGTTCTGATTGTCTAATTTAGAGCTGTTTTTCTTGCTGTGTTATGCATATTTTTGAGATATACAATTGGTTTCAAGAAGATGCTTCCATTTTCTCCTTCAGAGTTCCTTTTTCTACTATGTTATGCATGTGTTTGAGATCTACAACTAGTTTCAAGAATTTGTCACCATTTTCTGTAATTTTGCTGAAGGTGCTTAACTTCTGTTCCAAAGTTGCTTTTCTTACTGTGTTATGCATATTTGAGGTCTACAAGTGGTTTCTAGCATAGGCAATTTTGCTGAAAGTCAGATCTTCTGTTACAAAATTGCTTTTCTTACTCTGTTTTACATGTTTTTGAGATCTACAACTACTTTTAACAAAATGGTCCCATTTTCTGCAATTTTACTTGAAGTACTGATTTTTTGCTTGAGAGTTGCTTTTCTTACTGTGTTATGCAGGGTTTTTATGATGTACAACTGTTGCCTTGCATATGCTAGCTAACTGACTCTCTAGTTTCCTGTGTCTGCCTCCCTCCCTCCCTCACCTGTCTCCTGGGAGCCTTCCTGATGAGGGCTCCATCAGGAATGCAGCAGAATAGGATGCTTTTGCCAGAGCTCATCCGCTTTGTCCATTCATATTCTTTTTTTTTACATGTTTTGTCTTTTCTTCCTCCTGTTCTCTCTTCTTGCCCTCAGAACTCCTGGTCTCCAATCTTGCTGCCTCAGAACTCTCGACCTTGGACATCCTGGCCTCAGCACGGGCCCGATGAGGTGGCCTCTTGGCCAAGTGTTGCAGTCTCTTGGCCCAGCATGGCTACCTGCCAGCTCAGCATGGTGTCCTCTAGGCCAGCCGTGGTATCCTCTTGACCCAGAGTGATAAATTCCCAGCGATCCTGCATGGTAGTCTTCGGGTGGGATGGGGTGATCTCGCAGCTTGGTATGGTCTTGGTGTGGACTTTTAGTCTCAGGGAGGCTAGGAGACAACATGGACTGAGTTGGAAGACCGTTTCTCTGTACTTTTTTTCTCCATTTTGTAATTGGTTCCTAAAGCTGCAGTGTTGGACATTTTTATACTTTTCTCTTTTTCCATGAATTGTAACTCAAAAAGCTGTAACTCGGGATTTTTGTACCTAAGAAGGTGCCATAAGTGGCAACTTACGCACTTTTCACTTTACTCATTTCAGTACCTGTGACAATAAAGCTAATTCTAACTCTAATTCTAATTCTGACTCAATCATTCCAGAAGGATCACCATCAATGCCTCTGCTCTCCATTTAGTCCAGGTGATTCATCCACTTTCAGACTCTTCAGCTTCCCCAGCACCTTCTGTTTCGTACTTCTGCACTACACTCACCAATGCCCTTGACTGTCTTGAAGGTCTTGTATGTTGCTGGTGTCTTGCACTGTGAAATCTGAGGCAATTCAGTTCCCCTACCATTTCTTGTTTCCCATTACTGCTTCTCCAACCTCATTTTCCAGCAGTCCGTTGTTCACTCTCGTGTCTCTCTTATCGTTTAGATGTCGAAAAGCACTCTTGCCTTCTGTTTTTATCTTAGTAGCTAGCTTACTCGCATATTTCATCATCTCCCCCATTATTGCTTTTTTTAGGTATCCTCTGCTGGTTTTAAAAGCCAATCTTCTGACATTGTATGCTTTTTCTTTTGCTCTTACTTCTCTAACTTCTCTTGTCAGCCACAGTTCCCTCATCCTCCCTTTAATACTTTCTTGGGATGAATTTCTGCTATGCCTCCCACATTACCACCAGAAACTCCTGCCATCGCTGCTGCACCATCTTCCATGCTAGCCTCCCCTTCCAATCAACTCTGGCCAGCTCCTGATTTATGCCTGTTTTTACCTATTGTACGCTATTCAATTTTCTCCCTCTCAAATTGCAGGGAGAATTCTATCACGGTCAGCACCCCTTGGTGTTCTGCTCCCTAATCAAGTCTGCCTCATTACACATCACTAAATTCAGAATTCCCAATTCCCTAGGGAGCTGTACCACAAAAAAAAACCTTTTAGTTGACATTTGATGAATTGCTTTTCTTGAGATATGATCCCAACCAAATTTTCCTCATCCACCTGCATGTTGAAGTCCCCCAAATAATAGCGCATTTTTCACATTCTTTCTCTAAATCCTGATTTACTTTTTTCTCCACATCCTGCCTCCTGCCAAGAGGCTTCTACACAAATCCCATAATGGTCCTTTTTCCTTTGTGGTTCCTCAAATCCACTCAGATTCAACACCTTCTGAAACTGTATCACTTCTGCTATCATCTTAATTCAATTTCCTAATAACACGGTGCCCTCTGTCCATCTGCACGTCCTTTTGATAGGATGGGATGTATCCTCGGAAATCTAATTCACACCGTGATCCTCTTGCAGCCATGTCTGTCTGAAACCCACATCATAATTGCCAATTTCAACCTGTGCTACAAGCTCATTTACCTTTCCCAATCTACATGCATTTCAGTACAACACCCTCAGTCCTGTGTTGAGCCCCCTTTCTAGTTGTCTCCTTATATGTTGTGTTTGAAGTTAGATTCCTGATGCTTTCCATTGTCTCTGACCTATTGATTATAAAATATTTAACATCTGTTGAGACCTTCTCCCATCTATCTCTTCCAAAATTTTCCATGCAATTGAACTGGCCACCCCGATTATTTCATTTAAAGTACACAAGGGAAAGATCCATAATTTGTGAAATTTTCAACTTTGGAACAGAAGCTGAAAACTTCCAACAAACATTCTCCAGATTGCTAGACGATGCTGAGAAATGTGTTTCACATGAGTACATGTGAATAATCTCAGTGAGTTAAGTAACCTAGCTAGAATCAGTTATGTATGAAAATAAAATGCATAAATAATTGGGAAAAAAAACTTCTCACCAGAAATCCAAACCTTCTTGCAATCATTTCCAAAACACATTGCTTTTGTTGAAATCAGTAGGACAAGTAGGAAAGATGTATAATTCAGTGAAATTAATAACTTTGCAACAGCAATTCAAAACTTTGAACATCTTCTCCAAAATGCTAGAACAGCCTTATAAAAACATTTTCTAAAAATTAATTTGTGGGATGGGCATCGCTGACTGACCAGCATTTATTATCGTACCTAGTTGCCCTTGTGAAAGTGGTGGTGAGCTACTGCATTGAACTGCTGCAGCCCACGTGCTGTGGGTTGACCATTAATGCCATTAGGGAGGGAATATCAGGATTTTGACCCAGTGACACTGGAGGAAAGGCAGTAAGTTTGCAAGTCAGAATGGTGAGTAGCTTGGAGGGGAACTTGAAGGTGGTGGTGTTCCCATGTGTCTGCTGCCCACGTCTTTCTAGATGGAAGTGTTTGTGGATTTGGAAGGTGCTATGCTTGGTGAATTTCTGCAGTGCATCTTGTAAATAGCACACTGAGCATTGGTAATGGAAGGCTGTGGGTGCAATGCTAATCAAGTGTGCTGCTTTGTCCCGGATGGTGTCAAGCTTCTTGTGTTGTTGGGGGCTGCACTCATTCAGGCACTGGGGAGTATTCCATCACACTCCTGACTTGTGCCTTGTAGATGGTGGAGAATCAGGTGGTGAGTTACTTGCTGCAGTATTCCTAGCCTCTGACCTGCTCTTGTAGCCAATGGTTTATGTGGTGAGTCCAGTTGAGTTTCTGGTCAATGGTAACACCAGGGTGTTGATAATGAATGATTCAGTGATGATAACGCTATTGAATGTCAAGGGACAGTGGTTAGATTGTCTCTTATTGGTGAAAGTCGTAGCCTGGCATTTGCATGGCATCAGTGTCACTTGCCATTTGTTGGCCCAAGCCTGGATATTACCCAGAAGTACATGCTATTCAACTCCTGAATTCAGTGAGTTAAATGACCTTGCTGGAATCAGTTGTAGTTGGAAATAAAATGCATAATTCTGAGAGATACGCAACTGTGCATCAGAAAACCAAACCTTCAAACAATCTTTTACAAAATACACTAATTTTTTTAGGACTAGTCTAGATGCATAATTCAGTGAAATTAGAAACCTTGCAACAGAAACTTTGAACAACCTTCTCCAAAAGGGCGGGACGGTGGCACAGCAGTTAGCACTGCTGCCTCACAGTGCCAGGGACCTGGGTTTGATTCCAACCTCAGGCGACTGTCTGTGTGGAGTTTGCACGTTCTCCCCGCGTCTGCGTGGGTTTCCTCCAGGTGCTCCGGTTTCCTCCCACAGTCCAAAGATGTCCAGGTTAGATTGTTTGGCCATGCTAAATTGCCTGTAGTGTTCAGGGAGGTGTCGATTATGTGGGTTGTGGGAAGATGGGTCTGGGTGGGATGCTCTGAGGTTCGGTGTGGACTTGTTGGGCCAAAGGGCCTGTTTCCACACTGTAGGGATTCTATCTTCTAAATACAGAATAATTCTTTGAAGCATTCTTAGAAACAATCTGTAAAGCAAGGTATGGCAAAGTCCAGCACAGTAACTGTGAAAGGGTACACTCTAGTCAGGGGGACAGCCGTTTCTGCAGCTGCGAGTAGACACCTGGTGTTGCCTTCCTGGTGCTAGGGTCATGGTGTGATTGTAGCAAATTCTCAAAGGGGGAATGTAAGCAGCCAGCGGTTATTGTACATATTGGTACTCATGACCGGTTTTAAAAAAAGGTCCTGCAGAGTGAATATGAAGAGTTTAAAAAGCAGGACCTCAAGTCGTAATGTCTGGATTACTCCTGGTGTCATGTGTTGGGAAGAATATGATTAGGAAAATAAGGCAGATGAATGTGTGGCTGAGGAGCTGGTGCAGGAGGTAGAGGATGATTTTTGGATCATTGGGGTATCTTCTGGGCAGACCTGTACAAGAGGAATGGATTGCACCTGAACAAGAGGAGGGCCAATATTCTGGCAGGGAGATTTGCTGGAGCTGCTTGGGAGCGTTTGAACTAATCCGAGACAAAATAGACTGTTGAGACTGGTACGGAAGTTAAGGATTGCAAGTTTAACAGACAAGGCAGGCAAGTGCATGGCAGGGAGTGAAGGATGGCTGATGAATTAAACTGCATTTATTTCAATGCAAGAGGCCTCACAGGTGAACCCATGGAATGGATGTGAACATGGGGCTTGTATATCTTTGCTATTACAGAAACACGGTCAAGGAAGGGACAAGACTGGCAGCTTAATGTTCGTGTACAGATGTGGGCAAAAGTAGAAGGGGAATTTTCTTTTTTAACTTATTCATTTAGTGGGATGTGGGAGTCACTGGTTAGCCAATGTTTATTGCCTATCCCTAACTGCCCTTGCAAAGGTACTGGTGAGTTGCCTCATTGCTGTAGGTTGACCCACTATGCCATCAAGGAGGAAATTCCAGGATTTTGACCCAGTGACAGTGAGGAATGGTGATATATTTCTGAGTCAGGATGGTGAGTGGCTTGGAGGGGAACTTGAAGGTGGTGGTGTTCTCATATACCAGCTGCCCTTATCCTTGGAGATGGAAGTGGCCATGGGTTTGGAAGGTGCTGTGCGAGGATCTTTGGTGAATTTCTGCAGTGCATCTTTTAGATAGTATACACTGCTGCTACTGAGTTTTGGTGGTGGAGGGAGTGGATGCTTGTGGATGCAATGCCAATCAAACGGGCTGCTTTGTCTTGAATGGTGTCAAGTGTTGTTGGGGGTGCACTCATCCAGGCAAGTGGGAACTGACCTGTGCTTTGTAGATGGCGGACAGGCTTTGGGGAATAAAGAGGTGAGTTACTCGCCATACTATTCCTAGCCTCTGACCTGCTCTTATTGCCACTGCATTAAGGTGGTAAGTCCAGCAGAATTTTTAATCACTGGTAACACCCAGCATGTTGATAATGAGGGATTTGATGGTAACACCATCAAAGGGTAGTGGTTAGATTGTCTCTTATTGGTGATGGTCAGAGCCTGGCATTTGTGTGGCATGAATGTTACTTGCCACTCCAGCCCAAGCCTGGATATTGTCCAGATCTTGTTGCATTTGGACACAGACTGCTTCAGTGTCTGAGGAATCGTGAATGGTGCTGAACATTGTGCAAGCTTCAGCGAACATCCCCACTTCTGACCTTATGATGGAGGGAACGTTATTGATGAAGCAGCTGAAAATGGTTGTGTTTAGGATACTACCCTGAGGAACTCCTGCAGAGATGCCCTGGTGCTAAGATGACTAACCTCCGCAACCACGACCATCTTCCTATGTGTCAGGTATGACTCCAATCACCAGAGAGTTTTCCCCCTGATACCCATTGATTCCAGTTTTGCTAGGGCTCCTTGATGCCACACTTGATCAAATGCAGCCTTCATCTCAAGGGCTGGTACTCCCACCTGTAATTTAGCTCTTTTGTCCATATTTGAATCAAAACTGTAAACAGCTGAGTTGCCCTGGTGGAACCCAAACTGGGCGCCACTGGGCAGGTTATTGCTGAGCAAGTGCTGCTTGATAGTACTGTTGATGACACTTTGCATCACTTTACTGATGATTGAAAGTGGACTGATGGGTGGTAAATTGCTGGGTTGGATTTGTCCTGCCTTTTATGTACAGGGCATACTTGGACAATTTTCCACATTGTCAGGTAGATGCCAGTGTAGTAACTGTACTGAAACAACTTGACTAGGGGAGTGGCAAGGTCTGGAGCATAAGTATTCAATACTATCGCTGGAATGTTGTCAGGGCCCATAGACTTTGCAGTATCCAGTGCCTCCAACCATTTCTTGATATCATGTAGAATGAATCAAATTGGCTGAAGACTGGTATCTATCATGTTGGGGACCACCGAGGAGGGCAAGGTGGATCATTCACTTGGCCCTTCTGACTGAAGATTGCTGTGAAATCTTCAGCCTTATCTTTTGCAATGGATGTGCTGGGCTTTTCCATCATTGAGAATGAGGATATTTGTGGAGCCGCCTCCTCCAGTGAGTTGTATATTTGTCCACCACCATTCATGACTGGATGTGGCAGGACTGCAGAGCTTAGATCTGATCCATTAGTTGTGGGATCGCTTAGCTCTGTCTATGACTTGCTGCTTATGTAGCATGGCATGCAAGTAGTCCTGTTTAGTGGCTCCACCAGGTTGACGCCTTATCTTCAAGTATACTTGCTACAGCTCCTGGCATGCCCTCCTGCACTCCCTATTGAGCCAGGGTTGATATCCTAAAGAAGGGTAATACCCAAAATGTTGACTGTTCCTTTCCTCCAGATGCTACCTGGCCTGCTGTGTTCTTCCAGCCCCCTGTTTGTTTACCTTGATCCCTTGGCTTGATGGTAATGATTAAGTTGGGGATATGCTTGGCCATTATATTACAGATTGTGCTGGAGTACAATTCTGCTACTGTTGATGACCCACAGTGCCTCATGGATGCCCAGTCTTGAGTTGCTAGATCTGTTTGAAGTCTTTCCCATTTAGCATGTTGATAGTGTCTCACAAAATGATGGAAGTTATTCTCATTGTGAAGGCGGGACTTCGTCTCCTCAAGGACTGTGCAATGGTCATCTTACTGATACTGTCATAGACAGATGCAAATGCAGCTGGCAGATTGGTAAGGATGAGGCAAAATATGTTTTTGCCTCTTGTTGGTTCCCTCATGACCTGCCGCAGACCCAGTCTAGCAACTGTCTTTTAGAACCTGACCAGCTCGATCAGTAAGTGCTGCTGGGCCACTCTTGGTGGTGGACACTGAAATCTCCCACCCAGAGTACATTTTGTGCCCTTGCCACCCTCAGTGCTTCCTGCAAGTGTTGTTCAACATGGAGCAGGACCGATTCATCAGCTGAGGAAGGATGGTACATATAATCAGCGTGAGATTTCCTTGCCCATGTTTAATATGAAGCCCTGAGACTACTTGGGGTCCAAAGTCGATGTTGAGGATTCCCAGAGAACTTCATCTGGATTGTATACTGTTGTGTCGCCACCTCTGCTGGGTCTATCCCTCTGGTGAGGCAGGACATATCCCGGGAGGGTGATGGTAGTGTCTGGAACACTGTCTGTAAGGTATGATTCCTCGAGAATTATGATGTCAGGCTGTTGCTTGACTAGTCTCTGAGACATCTCTCCCACTTTTAGCATGAGCCTCCAGATGTTAGTGAGGACGACTTTGCAGAGTCGACAGTTTTGTTTTTGTTGGTGTATTTTCTGTTGCCTAAATGGTGATTCTGATTTGGGAAAATGTTACGGCTGTAATTAGAAATGATATTCCTGAGGGTGTCCAGTGAAGCTGTGTGGGTGGAACTGAGAAAGAAGTAGTAGTGATCAAATTGATGGGATTGTATGTAGGCTCCCCAGTGGTCAGTGGGATATTGAGGATCCAATATTGAGGAGTTCGCAGATAGCTGATAATAGGGTTGTAATCATGGGGAATAACTTTCTAGACTGGGACTGCAGTAGTGTTAAGGACTTGGATGGGGAGGAATTTGTTAACTTTCTCAATGAATATGTTATTGGCCTTCCTAGGGAAGGGGCAAAGCTCAACCTCTCATTAGTTAATAAGGCAGGGCAAGTGATTGAGGTGTTGGTGGCCAGTGACCATAGTTCTATTAGTTTGAAAATAGTTCTGGAAAAGCATAGGTCTGGTTCACAGATTAAAATTCTAAATTGGGGCAAAAGATCTGATAATGGAGATGCTTTGGTAGCAAAACCCTATGATTTCTACAATCCCAAAAAAGATCATGGCAATTTCACATTTTTAGGGACGGCAGTTGCACAAAAGAATCAATGCATTTCTTTCCAATTTCACACTTCCTGTGGATTGCCACAGTGCCGAATACACCACCTAAGAATGTATAATTTGCACCTTCTTAGGGTTTATGTCCTAACGAATTGAGGAATGTTAATAGTTCATTCAGTTATTTGGAGATGTTCCTCCTTAGTTTCAGTCTGGAGACATGCTCGATTAAGCAATCAGGTCATGAAAAAGTCTTCAACCCATTCGCCAAACTTTGAAGGAAGATGGATGGAGAGTTGTGGAACACTGAGGGTATAATATTGATTAAAGGAATAGACCAAAACCCATAACTGCAGTAAAATATTTTGCTTGTGGAACTTGTTTCAACATTGTCCTAGGACTGATTGCTACCGTTGGTGCTATTAATGGAGTCCTTTGATTTAACTCTCTATAACCAATCGTCAGTCACCAAGAACCATTTGTTTTTTTGACTGGCCAAATGGGAAATTTGTTGAAGCTACAGGTCACAAAACAACCTGTTGTAGCAGACTAGCAAAGTACCTTTGCTACTTCTCCTTCAGCTTCTTTAGGGAAACCAAACTGGTTTTGGGGTTTTGGGTCAGAGCCTTCCTCTGATGTTTGACTACAGTCATGTTTATGCTTTGTAAATGCAGCTGTATGTTTAGCACGTGTAGCTCTAGTATGGTTAAGCCACAGGACATTTCTGTAGGTTTGATCCAGAATTCCCTGACTACCTCCTTAATTTCTCCACACTGGATTAACATTAGGACCTTTTACAGGAAGCATTTTGCCACTTCTCCCCTTTTACCTCTACTGTTTACTATCTACCACTTGAATTTCCTTCTCCGAAGCTCGAACCATTGGCCATACCTCATCACGTGTGTCATCTATGGGATCAAAATTATTACCCACCTTCTTTCCCATTCTGAAGCATGCACTAATGTTCTTAACCAATCAGAAAAAATTGCATCCAGTTAATCTACTACCATACCCCCAAAAACTTGAGTAAAATGAATCCACAACCGACGTGCATATGTGCCTCTCCTGTTTGTCTACATCTATTTAAACCATCTACTGTATCCCCTTTGTTAAGTACCTATCACAGTTAATATAGCTTCCTTCATATCTTCGAGTTGTCCTTCCTCTTCACCCAGAGGAGCAGACTGAATCACAAGGCTCACACACATTAATTTTACTACTTCTCTATCATGAAGCCCATGTAAAAGTCTTTGTTGATGAGTGCTTTGAAAAAACACATAAGGATCTGCAGTAGGTTCAAAAGTGAGGATCATTTTAAGCAATTTTCCCAGACCTAATTTACTGCACTGCTCAACCCATTCAAGGCCACTTCTTATTTAAACACTTTCATTGTATCATTTCCCGTTCTTGGCAATTTGCCATTTTTTACTCTTAACTCCGTCTCACAGATATATGAAGCAAACACACTCACTTCAAATTCTGCTGTTTGTCACACTCAGCAAACACCAGATTTATTTCCAATTACTGATCAATCCACCTCTATCATGCAAAGCTGGTGAGTTTGACTCTGGAGCAACCTGAAGTCACTTCTTATTGAAGGCCTATCCAAAGTTGCCAAAATCTGTCACCCAAAAAGGAGCACGCAAACCTTTTACCCAGGTATTCTCCCTTGTGTGACAGACAAAAGGCAGGGAACTGACCCAGAATTTAATTAAGCAAATCCCTCTTTATTTTAACTGTTTAAGTATCAATATTCAACACAAAGCATACATTCATTGTAACATTTACTTCTTACTTAATGTAACTTCAACTTTAACTCACTTCATTTAACTTCAACTTAGCTTAGCTTTTAACTTAATTCACACTTAGCCCTAACTCTAACTTTAACTCTATAAGTTAGGCTTGAAACAAATTCTTCAAATGAAGTGGCCAACTTTTGTTGTCACTGTGGATCTTGCCTCGTGGTTCGTTGTCTCTCCAAAGATCACTTGGTGTGTGCATTTCTGCAAGTACTCCTCAAATCTGGTCTCGAAGGGTCCTTTGAGAGTCTTTTGTTCTGCTAACTTATCTCAGAAATGTGCTTCTTTCCAGAAATTTCTCTGGCACGCAGTCAATGAACTGATCACATTGTTCAGTCCCAGCCAATGGAGTTCACTCGTAAACAACTCCTAAATGTTGACACCACCATCATAAACAACAACATACCATACTCCATTTAAGGTAATATGGTAACTGTCTAGAGACAACTGTAACACTTGCTTTATTTGATCACCACAGGAAACTACAGGTCACAACGTGTCTTGACTGCAGTTTTAACCAAGGTTTTGGTTAAACTAGCTTGACCAAACTTTACAGCATATTTGATTGTAGCTCTTGAAGAGTCTCGTAAGCACTTCTGCTGCTGGCCACCTGACCACCATTTGATTTTCTCCTGCAAAGTTGCTTATGTCACTGAGTTATGCACTTCCACCAATACTAAGAATGTGCCAACATTTTGGAGAGGATTGCTGGAACTTTGATTTTCTGTGGCAAATTTACTTATGTTCCCTTATAATGCATTTTGCTGATATATCCAATTGGTACTAAAAATGTGCCAGCATTTCAGAGAGGATTTACAGAAACTTTTATTGTCTGGCACAAAGTTTCTTATCTGGAACAGATATGCACTTTGCTCACATGTTCATTTACTTTACTCACATTCGATTGTAAAATGCCCCAGCATTTTGGAAAGATTTGGTGGAAATTTTGATTTTCTGTTACAATTTGCTTACTCACTGAATTGTGCACTTCACTGACATGTACTACTGAACAGAGATGAAAGGTACTGCAGATGCTGGAGAATCCGAGATAACAAGGTGTGGGGCTGGATGAACACAGCAGGCCAA